>JARQOC010000001.1:320928544-320982506 GCA_033576535.1 Allobates femoralis
ATGCACTGAGGCAAAGTGTCGGGATGCAGATGATATATTAACAGCATTGGTATTTACGGCGTCGGATAAATGTCTACAAAGCCGGCGCTTTAGTTCCCCAGAAGTACATCCTACATATTGTAACCTACATTCCGTGCACTCAGTCAGGTATATCACATCAATACTGCAACAATTTAGGAAAGTATTGATATTGTATGTTTTCCCATTCCTGAACGATCTAAAAGTGCAGCTTTTTTGTGCACAATTGCATGCAGTGCATCTTGTGTGTCCGCACTTATAGAAACCCCGCAATGTCAACCATGTCTTTGTTTCCTTTCTAGTTACAGTAGTGAAAAAACTAGGAGATAGAATATTCCCTAAAGTAGGCACTTTCCAAGCGCTGAATCGGACCGGAGATTCAGCCAGAATCTCTGAAAGTTTTGGATCCTTATTCAGACTAGGCAGATATGGTATGCTAGATACATCAACAATACCCTGCTGGTATGGGGGGAAGGAATCTCTCCATGAAATACAGGATTTAATCAATTATTTAAATCTAAATGAATATAATCTTCGGTTTACTCACACATGCGGATCTGCTAGTATTGACTTCTTAGATATCACCTTGATAGGGGATCAAGAGAAAGAAAGGGTTAACATCAAACCCTATAGAAAACCTACCACCTGCAATTCAATCCTGAGAGCAACCTCATGTCACCCTAAACACGTGACTAAAAATATACCAGTGGGAGAACCAAACAAAATTGCTCTTCCATGGAAATCTATGAGGGAATCTGCTAAAGTAATAAACAGATTGAGGCACCGAGGATATTCACATAGTGCTTTAAAAAGAGCAGATAACATCACCAGGAATATAGATAGAAGTAGTATTTCGGGTCCGATCTCTTTTAGCACTATGTATCGCCCATGTTACAACAAAGTGACTGGTATCATTAGGAAATATCTTCCTATTCTGAATAAGGATCCAAAACTTTCAGAGATTCTGGCTGAATCTCTGGGGGAGATTTAGCGCTAGGAAAGTGCCTACTTTAGGTAATATTCTATCTCCTAGTTTTTTCACTACTGCAACTAGAAAGGAAACAAAGACATGGTTGACATTGCGGGGTTTCTATAAGTGCGGACACACAAGATGCACTGCATGCAATTATGCACAAAAAGCTGCACTTTTAGATCGTTCAGCAATGGGAAAACATACAACATCAATACTTTCCTAAATTGTTGCAGTACTGATGTGATATACCTGATTGAGTGCACGGAATGTAGGTTACAATATGTAGGATGTACTTCTGGGGAACTAAAGCGCCGGCTTTGCAGACACTTATCCGATGCCGTAAATACCAATGCTGTTAATATATCATCTGCATCCCGACACTTTGCCTCAGTGCATGGAGGTAATACAACCACATTCTCTTTCTGTGGTATTGACAGAATGGTTAACTCTTTCAGGTGAAGAGACCACAGATGTAAGCTATTACAAAAAGAAAGTTTTTGGATCTTCAGTTTAGGTACTAGAATCCCACTCTGGTCTAAATATTAGACATGATTAGAGTTGAGTCACCACCCTAGTGTTCTAGTTCGATTCGATTCGTCGAATGGACGGTGTGTTCGTCGAATGTTGGTCGAATGTTCGTCGAACACCCTCGAACACACTAAAACACTAGTGTGGTGGTCAATTTCAGTTCCGCAATGTATATACATTCATTGCGGAACTGAAATGAAGTAAAATCACGGGTTAAAAATAATAAGAATCGATACTCACCTCTCTAATCCATCCAGCAACGCTTCCAGCACTGCCTACCTGTCGGAGATGTGAACCCGGCAGCGTTTCCCGGTGAAATGACGAGTTCTCGCGATAACTCGTCATGTGACCGGAAACCGCTGCCAAGATTATGATGTCACCGCAGGTCCTACAGGCCCTCACTAGTAGTGAATAGTAGTGAGGATCTGTAGGACCTGCGGTGACATCATAATCCCGCAGTGATTTCCGGTCACATGACGGGTTATCGCGAGAACTCGTCATGTGACCGCAGGTCCTCAATACTATTCATTACTAGTGAGGACCTGTAGGACCTGCGGTGACATCATAATCTCGGCAGCGGTTTCTGGTCACATGACGAGTTATCGTGAGAACTCGTCATTTCACCGGGAAACGCTGCCGGGATCACATCTCCGACAGGTAGGCAGTGCTGGAAGCGTCGCTGGATGGATTAGAGAGGTGAGTATCGATTTTTATTATTTTTAACCCTTGATTTTACTTCATTTCAGTTCCCCAAAGTATGTATATACCTTGCGGAACTGAAATCGAACTGAAATCGAACATGAACTCGAACTGCCGAATTTAGAGCAAATTGTTCTAATTCGACGAACACCGCTCATCTCTAGACATGATGTTATTCTACAATATTAACATTTATATATTTTAGTATGATTTAAGCAGATTATCATTAGACTAGATGGTGGCCCGATTCTAACGTATCGGGTATTTTAGAATACCTTGTAAACAGGAGTGAGATGCGTCACACTGACTGACAGCCTTGTAGACAGGAGTGAAGTGCATCACACTGACTGACAGCCTTGTAGACAGGAGTGAAGGACTTCACACTGACTGACAGCCTTGTAGAAAGGAGTGAAGGATGTCAAACTGACTGACAGACCTTGTAGACAGAATTGAGCTGCGTCACAGTAACCGACAAGCTTGTTTTCCAAAAGTCTTTATTGAAAATTTTTTTATAAAAGGGGGGGAGAGGGGAATGGGGGGGGAACAGAATAAACTAGAGCGGGAGACCGACAGGCTTGTAAACAGGAGTGAACTGCGTCACACTAAGAGCGGCAGTTCAAATTGACCACCAAAATACCAAGCTGCGCGTCGCATCTCTCATTGGTCGCCTTGGCGACCAATGAGAGATGCGGAATTCAAACCGCGCGCCAAGCCACGCTACTTCTCTGATTGGTCACCGCGGCCGCAGCAACCAATCAGCGAACCGGCGCGGCATGGCGGGATTTATGAATCCCGCGCCACTGATTCGTCGCTGCTGAGAGCGGCAACCAATCAGGGGCGCGGGATTCATATTTCCCGCCAAGCCGGCTTGGCGCGCGGTTTGAATTCCGCATCTCTCATTGGCTGCTACAGCGACCAATGAGAGAAGTGGCGCGCGGCTTGGCGCACGGTTTAAATGCCGCTTATCTGATTGGTCGGCGCTGAAAGACAATGTGCTTAGTGTATTTCAAATATGGCACCATGGCGCGCGCCGCCATTCTGACTGGCCGCCGCGTTCAGCAGCGACCAATCAGAATAGCGGTGCGTGCCTTGGCGCCATATTTGAAATACACTTTGCAGATTGTATTTCAAATATGACGCCATGGCAAGCGCCGCTATTCTGATTGGTCGCTGCTGAACGCGGCGGCCAATCAGAACAGTGGTGCGCGCCATGACGCCATATTTAAAATATACTGAGCACATTGTATTTCAAATATGGCGCCATGGCGAGCGCTGCTATTCTGATTGGTCGCTGCTGAATGCGGTGGCCAATCAGAATAGCGGCGCTCACCATGGCGCCATATTTGAAATACACTGAGCACATTGTATTTAAAATATGGCACCATGGCGAGAGCCGCTATTCTGATTGGACGCTGCTGAACGTGGCAGCCAATCAGAATAGCGGCGCTCACCATGGCGCCATATTTGAAATACACTGAGCACATTGTATTTCAAATATGGCGCCATGCTGCGGCGACCAATGAGAGACGCGGCATTCAAACCGCACACGGCGACGCTGATTGGTTGCTGCTCTCAGCAGCGAATCAATCAGCGGTGCGGGATTCATATTTCCTGCCAAGCCACGGTGACCAATGAGAGGCGTGGCATTCAAACTGTGCACCAAGTTGCGCTACTTCTCTGATTGGTCGCCGCAGCTAACGCCGGTCATCTCCCAGCTGGCTTGCCACGGACCTCTGTGCAGCAGGTGGCCACGGCTGAGCTACTGCTGCACAGAGGTCAGTGGTTCGCCAGCCTGGAGATGACAGGCTGATACCGGTCATCTTCCGGCTGGCGTACGCGTACCTCTGCACATGAGGCGTGGTGCGAATTTTGAAAGCGCGCGGCTAATCTGCTATAGGCTGCCCTCATTGGCTGCCGCGTTTGCTGGCGGCCAATGAGCGCTGGCGCGCGATTTCGGCCTTAGGTGGAAGAGGCCGCTAGACAATTATATATTAGATATTTTATTACAATTGTATTAATTGTCATTGTTGGATTTCATTTAATTGTATACTATGGGGCAGATTTTCAACACCTGTGATAAACGTGGGGGAGTGTATATAAGTATACGTCTATATTATCAAAATGAGCCATGATTAAGACCTGAGTGCGTCGAAACGTGTTGGCCTGTTTGTACACTTCTACTGCCTTTCTGTTGGATGTATTGTATTATTTAAATAAAAGAATAAAATACCGAAAACTCCTTGCTGGATTTCCTTCCTTTCTTATATTAATTCCATAGCAGTTTACATTTATCAGTAATGCTGTCGCCATTGAGGCTCACAATCTAAGCATCCTACCAGTACATCTTTGCAATGTGGGAGGAAACCCACGCAAACACAGGGGGAACATACAAACTACTTGCAAATGTTGTCCTTGGTAGGAATTAAACCTAGGACCTCAGCGCTGCAAGGCTTCAGTGCTAACCACTGAGTCAAATTCTACAAAAAGCCCGGACAACCCCTTTAATTGTTTGTACAGATGAACGAGGCACGTTCAGGTATCTGGAAATCTCACCCAAGAATGAACCAGACTTGTGCAAGTTGACAATTTTTTTCCTGATTTCTTGGCTGATTTCTACAGACTTTCCAATGATCCTACACAAAGAAGCAGAGTGTTTCAGGTGTGCATTAAAATACATCCACATGTGTGTCTCAAATTAACTCAGATGTTATCAGTAAAACTATCAGATGGTTCCAAACACATGATATCATCAAATGGGCTCTCCCAAATTGTATAAAGGCATAGTAATCTTAGTGTATGTAAACTTTTGACTTTGCAGAAAGTAAAAAAATGCCTTAAAACTTTCTTTCTATCTCTATCATTATTCTGGTGTTTGACAAAAATAAATAATTATGGTAATCCTAATTGACCTAAGATGGAAAAGGTTTATTCTGATTTCATGTCAGATAGTGGAAAAAACATGAATATGTGTCTTTTCATATAGTGTATGTAAACTTCTGGTTTCAACTGTATGACTACTAGTTAACTCCGACCGAATATATTCAGAAACAACAAAATCATTAATTTGGCAAAACAAAATTATTTTATTCATAAATATACATATAATTCAGTGAGTATTATTTAAATAATATTAAATAATATTTATATATCTAAGTATACAAAATTAGTGATATACCCAAATAATATAGAACAACTTAGATATAATTCAAAAGACAGAAGCCACCAGGAATAGAAGCAATATATATACAGTATACAGTATATATATAAAGCTATACGATTAGAAAGCCATAAAGAAACTTTTTACAGTAATATCCCCTTTAAGATGTTTTGCATTAATGTTCTGCATGTTTCTGAACAATACCGCACTTCAATCTAGCGTTGGCATAGCAAATGCAAAACATTTTAGCTTGCAAAGTCAATTTCTGGCCGTTCAGTTTAATCACAAAACACTTGAACATTTTCATAACTCTCCACAGGTTTCTGATTGCTATTTCCAGGTGGAATGATCTCACGTTTTAACCAATTTTACCTTCTATTTAACATATTCAACTCACGTAGAAGGCCTTCTACTGCATAATATTTATGCTCCATATATTTATTTTACTTATATAGCGCTAATATGTTTAGTCGTGCTGTATAACATACCGTATATACTCGTGTATAAGCCGAGTTTTTCAGCACAAAAAATGTGCTGAAAAGTCCCCCCTCGTCTTATACACGAGTATATACGGTAATAATAATAAAAAAAAAAAATATATACCCGGCTGTATACAGCCCCCCCGTGGTATACCGGGCCCCCCTGTGGCAACCTGTAAAGGAAGCGATGATTATACTTATCGGGTCGCTGTCGCCGACGCCGCCGCTCTGTCACCGTCCGTCACCGCGCTCCTCCTGGTCTTCATGCTTCCTTCACCGTCGCACAGGAAATGACGTCATTTTCTGTGCGCCGGTGAAGGAAGCATGAAGACGGGAAGGAGCGCGGTGACGGACGGTGACAGAGCGGCGGCGTCGGCGACAGCGACCCGATAAGTATAATCATCGCTTCCTTTACAGGTGGCAACAGGGGGGGCCCGGTATACCACGGGGGGAGGGCTGTATACAGCCGGGTACCGCTGTATACAGCGGGGGCTGCTGTATACAGCGGGGGCTGCTGTATACCCCTCTGAGGCTGCTATATACCCCTCTGGGGCTGCTGTATACCCCTCTGGGGCTGCCTGTTATACCCCTCTGGGGCTGCTATATACCCCTCTGGGGCTCTATATACCCCTCTGGGGCTGCTTATACCCCTCTGGGGCTGCTGTATACAGCTCTGGGGCTGCTGTATACAGCTCTGGGGCTGCTGTATACCCCTCTGGGGCTGCTATATACCCCTCTGGGGCTGCTTATACCCTCTGGGGCTGCTGTATACCCCTCTGGGGCTGCTGTATACCCCTCTGGGGCTGCTGTATACCAGCTCTGGGGCTGCTGTATACCCCTCTGGGGCTGCTGTATACCCCTCTGGGGCTGCTATATACCCCTCTGGGGCTGCTATATACCCCTCTGGGGCTGCTGTATACCCCTCTGGGGCTGCTGTATACAGCTCTGGGGCTGCTGTATACAGCTCTGGGGCTGCTGTATACCCCTCTGGGGCTGCTATATACCCCTCTGGGGCTGCTGTTATACCCCTCTGGGGCTGCTGTATACAGCTCTGGGGCTGCTGTATACAGCTCTGGGGCTGCTGTATACCCCTCTGGGGCTGCTGTATACCCTCTGGGGCTGCTATATACCCCTCTGGGGCTGCTGTATACCCCTCTGGGGCTGCTGTATACAGCTCTGGGGCTGCTGTATACAGCTCTGGGGCTGCTGTATACCCCTCTGGGGCTGCTGTATACCCCTCTGGGGCTGCTATATACCCCTCTGGGGCTGCTGTATACCCCTCTGGGGCTGCTGTATACCCTCTGGGGCTGCTGTATACCCTCTGGGGCTGCTATATACCCCTCTGGGGCTGCTGTATACCCCTCTGGGGCTGCTGTATATTGTCTACAGCTCTGGGGCTGCTGTATACCTCTTGGGGCTGCTGTATACCCCTCTGGGGCTGCATACCCTGGTGCTTATACACTCTGGGGCTGCTGTATACCCTCTGGGGCTGCTGTATAACCCCTCTGGGGCTGCTGTATACAGCTCTGGGGCTGCTGTATACAGCTCTTGGGCTGCTGATACCCTCTGGCTGTATACCCCTCTGGGGCTGCTGTATACCCTCTGGGGCTGCTGTATACCCCTCTGGGGCTGCTGTATACCCTCTGGGGCTGCTGTATACCTTGGGGCTGCTAATACCTCTGGGGCTGCTGTATACCCTCTGGGGCTGCTGTATACCCTCTGGGGCTGCTGTATACAGCTCTGGGGCTGCTGTATACCCCTCTGGGGCTGCTATATACCCCTCTGGGTGCTATCCTCTGGGCTGCTGTATACCCCTCTGGGGCTGCTGTATACCTCTGGGGCTGCTGTATACCCTCTGGGGCTGCTGTATACACTCTGGGGCTGCTATGATACCCTCTGGGGCTGCTATATACCCTCCTGGGGCTGCTGTATACCCCTCTGGGGTGCTGTATACAGCTCTGGGGCTGCTGTATACAGCTCTGGGGCTGCTGTATACCCCTCTGGGGCTGCTATCTAACCCTCTGGGGCTGCTGTATACCCCTCTGGGGCTGCTGTATACAGCTCTGGGGCTGCTGTATACAGCTCTGGGGCTGCTGTATACCCCTCTGGGGCTGCTGTATACCCCTCTGGGGCTGCTATATACCCCTCTGGGGCTGCTGTATACCCCTCTGGGGCTGCTGTATACAGCTCTGGGGCTGCTGTATACAGCTCTGGGGCTGCTGTATACCCCTCTGGGGCTGCTGTATACCCCTCTGGGGCTGCTATATACCCCTCTGGGCTGCTATATACCCCTCTGGGGCTGCTGTATACCCCTCTGGGGCTGCTGTATACC
The DNA here is from genome assembly GCA_033576535.1 of Allobates femoralis. Taxonomy (NCBI): domain Eukaryota; kingdom Metazoa; phylum Chordata; class Amphibia; order Anura; family Aromobatidae; genus Allobates; species Allobates femoralis. Next base: position 320,936,731 of record JARQOC010000001.1, read on the forward strand.
CCTCTGGGGCTGCTATATACCCCTCTGGGGCTGCTATATACCCCTCTGGGGCTGCTGTATACCCCTCTGGGGCTGCTGTATACCCTCTGGGGCTGCTGTATACAGCTCTGGGGCTGCTGTATACCCCTCTGGGGCTGCTATATACCCCTCTGGGGCTGCTGTATACAGCTCTGGGGCTGCTGTATACCCTCTGGGGCTGCTGTATACCCCTCTGGGGCTGCTATATACCCCTCTGGGGCTGCTGTATACCCCTCTGGGGCTGCTGTATACAGCTCTGGGGCTGCTGTATACAGCTCTAGGGCTGCTGTATACCCTCTGGGGCTGCTCTATACCCCTCTGGGGCTGCTGTATACCCCTCTGGGGCTGCTATATACCCCTCTGGGGCTGCTATATACCCCTCTGGGGCTGCTGTATACCCCTCTGGGGCTGCTATATACAGCTCTGGGGCTGCTATATACGCTCTGGGGCTGCTGTATACCCCTCTGGGGGCTGCTATATACCCCTCTGGGGCTGCTGTATACCCCTCTGGGGCTGCTGTATACACCTCTGGGGCTGCTGTATACCCCTCTGGGGCTGCTATATACCCCTCTGGGGCTGCTGATATACCCTCTGGGGCTGCTGTATACCCCTCTGGGGCTGCTATACAGTCTGCGCTGTACTCTGGGGCTGCTATATACCCCTCTGGGGCTGCTGTATACCCTCTGGGGCTGCTGTATACAGCTCTGGGGCTGCTGTATACAGCTCTGGGGCTGCTGTATACCCCTCTGGGGCTGCTGTATACCCCTCTGGGGCTGCTATATACCCCTCTGGGGCTGCTGTATACCCTCTGGGGCTGCTGTATACAGCTCTGGGGCTGCTGTATACAGCTCTGGGGCTGCTGTATACCCCTCTGGGGCTGCTGTATACCCCTCTGGGGCTGCTATATACCCCTCTGGGGCTGCTGTATACCCCTCTGGGGCTGCTATATACCCCTCTGGGGCTGCTATATACCCCTCTGGGGCTGCTGTATACCCTCTGGGGCTGCTGTATACAGCTCTGGGGCTGCTGTATACAGCTCTGGGGCTGCTGTATACCCCTCTGGGGCTGCTATATACCCCTCTGGGGCTGCTGTATACAGCTCTGGGGCTGCTGTATACAGCTCTGGGGCTGCTGTATACCCCTCTGGGGCTGCTGTATACCCCTCTGGGGCTGCTATATACCCCTCTGGGGCTGCTGTATACCCCTCTGGGGCTGCTGTATACAGCTCTGGGGCTGCTGTATACAGCTGTAGGGCTGCTGTATACCCCTCTGGGGCTGCTCTATACCCCTCTGGGGCTGCTGTATACCCCTCTGGGGCTGCTATATACCCCTCTGGGGCTGCTATATACCCCTCTGGGGCTGCTGTATACCCCTCTGGGGCTGCTGTATACAGCTCTGGGGCTGCTGTATACAGCTCTGGGGCTGCTATATACCCCTCTGGGGCTGCTATATACCCCTCTGGGGCTGCTCTATACCCCTCTGGGGCTGCTGTATACAGCTCTGGGGCTGCTGTATACAGCTCTGGGGCTGCTGTATACCCCTCTGGGGCTGCTGTATATACCACTGGGGAGGCTACTGTATACTACCACTGGGGAGGCTGATGTATACTACCACTGGGGAGGCTGCTGTATACCACTGAGGGGGCCTGTATACCACACTGTTGGGGGCTGTATACCTGTGCTGGGGTCCACCCTCGGCTTATACACGAGTCAATAGGTTTTCCCAGGTTTTGGGGGCAAAAGTAGGGGGGTCGGCTTATACACGGGTCGGCTTATACACGAGTATATACGGTATATTAGAAATGTCCTACTTTTGATGAAAAGGGGTTGTCTTACAAAACAAATGTATTATCATCTATTTTTCACCAAATAACTGTGGAAACAGCCTTGGGTTGTATTCCTATGTCTATAAGGATAATTTTGTCAGCTCCATAGCCAATTAATTGAACATGTGTGATGATCACTGTGGAGACCCGGGGGTCAGCGGGCGCTCTCGTCCGCAGGCCCAGCCGCCTTTACAAAGACAGCGTGGACCAGGGCTCATCCCCAGCTGAACGCCCGAGCTCCTTAACCGTGGGCAGAACACTACTCAGACAACACAGGGTGAGGGAATCACAATATCAAGGCTTTATTGGATCCCCAAACAGTTAACAGCATATAACGCATAACCAAGCAAAACACAACATGTAACAGGCAACAGAGTCTCACCCTTCCGCTGGCTCACCAGGGATTAGAATGTAGCACGGCAAAGTCTGTAGCCAGGTGACTGTATCGTCCCAACCTGGGTTGCTTCCTTGTCCTTATCCAGTCTTTATCAGTCGAATCCGCTAATCCGATGCTGAAGTCCTTGTGGTTCCTTAGTCCGTGTTCTGATCCCCTTGGTCGGCACCGAAATGCCTAGGCCTAGGGTTATGGCTCGCTAACCGGATCCGAAGACCCTCGGTTAGCTGCCTGTATCCAATCCAGTGACCTCCAGCCGGGACCGAAAATCCCTAGACTGAGGCCACTAGACAGAATATAACTCCAAAAACTTCAATCTCCAATCTGCTGGTCAAAGTGAACAGTCCTCTTTATATACCCTCAGCCCTCATTGTAGGATATTGGGGACGTCATGATTGGTGCAATAACACAGTCTTTTCATTGGCTGAACTCCAATCCTCATTTAACATATTTTAGTCCTATTGCAATCCAAATGCTGATCCAATTGCTAGCAGTGATACAATGGAAGGTTAGCATGAGACAATCAGTCTGCAAACCATGACAATAACACCATAGTGGCTGGGGCCTCAATCCACATTCACAGGGTAATAGACAATGGACGATTAGCATAATTAAGTTCTCTGGCCTTCAATGACAAACAGGTTAGATAATTACATTACCAAGCTAAACTTTAACCACAGAAATCTATGACAATACTGTAAGAAATTCTCTTTGACCATTACAAGTTTACAAACCAAAATGCAATATGATATGTCTGGATGAATAAGAAATCCTCCTACATTATATATTAAAGGGTCCATTTCGTCACATTCCTCCCCCTTCTTATTTAGCCAGACAGGGCAGTCAAATATGATAAGTCTCTGGTCATCCTTCTCCTCTTGGCGGCATTGTCTTTTTTAAGGGAGAAAACAGCAATCGAGGCTTCCATCTATACACCTCCCCCAGATTACCTCCCCCAGGATGGGCAGACATATTGTGGATAAACAGTAAAATGGGATTCAGGAGTTGAGCTCCCATGAATTGCTGGTTATCAATTCCCCCCCAGTCAATGACCACAGTCTGGCTAGGTGTACTCACTGTTGATGGCTCAGAGAAGAATGATGGGGTCTGGGAACATGAATTATCCTCTGAAGGTGGGGTAGCAAGATCCACATCAGGGTGCTGCTTGGCTTCCTGGATGATGGTGATGGCTGTGACACACTGGCTGGATAGTCCTTGTCCTGGGTCAGCTTGCAAAACAACCGATGTGGGGGGGCCATCCATGAGCCCCACTTCAACCTCCTCCTGGTTAGACCCTGAATCAACAGGTGTGGGAAGGCTGCTCACAAATCCCACATCAACCTCTTCCTGGTCAGTCTCTACAATAGCAGGCATGGGAACGCTGTCTGTAAGCTCCACATCGACCTCTTCCGGGTTAGTTTCCACAATAGCAGGTGTAGGGTCACAGTCTATAAGCTCCACATCGACCTCTTCCTGGTCAGTTCCCAAAGCAACAGGGATAGGGACGTTGTCCGTAAACTCCAACTTGTCCTCTCCCTGCTCAGGCTCCAAAATAACAGGTGTAGGGTCACTGTCTGTAAGCTCCAACTTGTCCTCTCCCTGGTCGTTCGCCTCGGCTAGCTGCACACCTTCCGAAGGGATGTCTGAGCACTGACCCTCAGCCAGGGAGATGGTTAATTGGGAACAGGGTACAGGGTCTGGAGAAACAATAGCTGGGCTTACCAGGATGTGGACAGAATCAGTTTCTTGTTGTCCCGGGGCTTGGACGTCACGGACCTGGACTGGCTGTGCTGGCCGATGAGCTCCAGGCATGGGGCCCCGGTGTTGGCGACAATCTTTGTCCATATGTCCAAGACGTCCATACGTATAACAGCGCTGTGGATTGGGCAAGTCACGTATCCTGTCTGCATACCTTTGTCCTGATGGGGCTTCTAATGGGTAGCGGAATAATCCTACTCGAGCGGCGGGTGTTAGCAGTTGGTGAGCTGGAATTCCTAAAATATTTCCCAGAACCCAAGCCCTCTCTTCTCTTGAGGCTTTGGGCCCCAATGCAGCCAAGCCCTCCTTGATTTGGACTGCTGTGGACCTGGTGATTTCACGATATTCACTGGATCCATGATGTGGTGCACAACTTACATCCTCTGGTACCACGTCGGCGGGGTCCTCATCATCCTCACCATCATTCTGGGTGTCCCAATGGACCAATTTCTGAATCAAAGCCGACCGAGTGTCAGCGTTCCTGTATTCAATATTTCTCCTCTGGCACAGATCCTGTAGCATCCATTTACTGCTGCTGCCGTATCTCCTCTCCGGCCCTTGTCCCATGGCTGAGCTGGTGGGGTTGGACATGGCAACGTCCGAAACCTGAATGCCTCACCTATGGCCTGCTGGGTATGCTTATATGCCTCCCTGGTTGTTGAGCCCTTGGACGGTGTCCACGAACACCAGTCCCCTGCAGCTCCCCTGGATAAACCAGGCTGAGTAGTATCCCACTGCTGCCACCAATTGTGGAGACCCGGGGGTCAGCGGGCGCTCTCGTCCGCAGGCCCAGCCGCCTTTACAAAGACAGCGTGGACCAGGGCTCATCCCCAGCTGAACGCCCGAGCTCCTTAACCGTGGGCGGAACACTACTCAGACAACACAGGGTGAGGGAATCACAATATCAAGGCTTTATTGGATCCCCAAACAGTTAACAGCATATAACGCATAACCAAGCAAAACACAACATGTAACAGGCAACAGAGTCTCACCCTTCCGCTGGCTCACCAGGGATTAGAATGTAGCACGGCAAAGTCTGTAGCCAGGTGACTGTATCGTCCCAACCTGGGTTGCTTCCTTGTCCTTATCCAGTCTTTATCAGTCGAATCCGCTAATCCGATGCTGAAGTCTTTGTGGTTCCTTAGTCCGTGTTCTGATCCCCTTGGTCGGCACCGAAATGCCTAGGCCTAGGGTTATGGCTCGCTAACCGGATCCGAAGACCCTCGGTTAGCTGCCTGTATCCAATCCAGTGACCTCTAGCCGGGACCGAAAATCCCTAGACTGAGGCCACTAGACAGAATATAACTCCAAAAACTTCAATCTCCAATCTGCTGGTCAAAGTGAACAGTCCTCCTTATATACCCTCAGCCCTCATTGTAGGATATTGGGGACGTCATGATTGGTGCAATAACACAGTCTTTTCATTGGCTGAACTCCAATCCTCATTTAACATATTTTAGTCCTATTGCAATCCAAATGCTGATCCAATTGCTAGCAGTGATACAATGGAAGGTTAGCATGAGACAATCAGTCTGCAAACCATGACAATAACACCATAGTGGCTGGGGCCTCAATCCACATTCACAGGGTAATAGACAATGGACGATTAGCATAATTAAGTTCTCTGGCCTTCAATGACAAACAGGTTAGATAATTACATTACCAAGCTAAACTTTAACCACAGAAATCTATGACAATACTGTAAGAAATTCTCTTTGACCATTACAAGTTTACAAACCAAAATGCAATATGATATGTCTGGATGAATAAGAAATCCTCCTACATTATATATTAAAGGGTCCATTTCATCACAATCACTTCTCTCAAAGTGTTCCTCTCTTTGGTCTTGTAATGATGAGGAATGGGGGCTTGAGACCATATTCAGTGTGGTTATAAGAGGAAGGGTATTGCTGGGTGGAGGGTCATACGTTTGAGGCATCACCAGTAGGTATCAAGGTGTCCTAAACATTTATTTGCACTTGGCTGGAGGTGAGATGATTGGTCATGGGTCAGCGTGTAATCATTCCAGCATTCATACCCATGATAACATCTCAGAGAACATGAAAATAATCTACCAATAAGATCAGCCACCCAAATGGTGCAGACTGGTATAGTAAGATATTATGCCATGAAAATGCCACTGCCATGGGTAGCTAGGAGAACTGGGGTGATTAAAGTGTAACCATCGATAAATTTATATTTAATTATAATGTATAGCAATTGACTTTAATAAACTTTCAAATCTAATTTATTATAGAATTCTGGTTGAAAACCATTCATAAACCTTTCATAAGGTGTCCCCACTGAACTGTGTGTGAAGCAGACATATGTTTATCAGTCAGATCCGGCTTCAAACTGAATATAAAAGGGGTGGGGCCTACACTCTGAGCCTGCAGTTGGTAAGGAAACAATGTATCAGATTACTTCAGCACACAGCACATTTGCTAAGCAAAGTCAGAATGTCAGGATCAATGTAAACTCCTCTTTTCTTGGCACAAGCTTCTGATCTGTCATCTGACTCCACATAGCACAGTCATGATCTCTGTTAACCCCTTCTCTACTGTCACATTGCACTAATCACTATCAGCCTGCTCTGAGAAGCTGTGGAAATACACATAGAGCGCTGGCAGACACTGAGGGACACTGGCCACGCCCACACACCCATAAAATGTAGTTTCACAGAAAAATGAGAGAAAATAAGTCACATGGCACAAAAAAGTTATCTTATCTGCTGTGACTCATTATTAACAATCAGTGCAGTACTGTTTTGTTTTTTTTCAATGCGAAGCGATAATGCTATGCACTTCGTGAGAACACTGCCCCTAGTTACCCAATGTAACTGCAGACAACGTTTTCTGTGAGCTCAGCTAAAGCGCAGTCCATGCAGCTTTGTGTGTGGCTGGTAACTATGGAACACATCGGGTAATTAGGGGCAGCGTTCTCCTGAAGCGCATAGCGTTAATGGGACAACTTCAAAGTTTTAAGCGCATGCCGTTAAAATAGGAAGAAAACGTCAGTCTGACCCCAGCCTCACCCACCTTTTTGCGAGTACAATAGTTGATATATTCTCCCCATAATTGAGTTGGTTTCTTTCATGAACACTGGTTTCTCCCACACAATAAAAACATACTGGTAATCTCTAATGTGTGCTCAGGACACCACGTGGTGTACTTATTGGAGTTGCATCTATTTTGCTGCCTAAAAGACAAGGTTATTAATGTCCTGTTTAGTTTGGAAGGTGTACAACTTCATTAAGACATAAAAATATTTTTCTACTGTATAAATGATGATAATTACAATGACAGAAATATATACGGGCCTTTCAAGCTACATCATTACACAATATTTTTCCTTATGGACAATCTTTCTCTATGAAGTCTCTCCTTTCTCTATACTATCTGAGATTTGTGGCAAAAACATTTGTAAAGGGAACCTGTCCCTTCAAGAAATGCTATCTTATTTACCTTCAAATATATTGTTACCCCTCGGGGGTCTGCCGCCCGTGCCCCGCGGCCTGCTGCCTTTACTCCCTCGGCTCCTACTGCCCCTGTCCGGCGTCAAGGATTCCGGGTGTCGTCCGTCCGCCGACGGCTCCGGGGCGCTGGCAGCCGCCGCCCGCGGATCGATCGGGTAGCGTCTTCCTTACCGTATGCTCCCCGGGTGCACGCACCTGTCCCCAGCCGCAGGGGTCCAGCACCCTCTGCTTAAGCAACGCTGCTCCTCTCACTTCTGGTACCACTGCTTGAGCACATGAAACTGTCTCCTAATCAGTATCTGCTGGAGAGACTGCAGGGATCTGGCTCCTCCCCTCAGCCAATCACCATGCCTCTGTGTCCTGCCAATCAGGACTGCCCTGCTCTGATATAAACCTCCTGTTTCCAATCAGTCGGGGCCAGGGCAACTTCTCCCTAGTGGAGCTGCCATTACTGGTCTGGTCAGGTCGCTCCTTATTTGGTCTGTTACCTGATTCTCTGTGTTACTTCCTACAGATTCCTGCCCTGCCGGCTCCTTGCTGACCTCCGTGTTCCTGGCTGGTTTCCCGGATCTCTTCTACGCTGATCTCTGTCTCAAGCCCGGCTCCGGATACCCCGTGTTCCTGGATCCCCTGTGTTCCTGGATCCCCCGTGTTCCTGGATCCCCCGTGTTCCTGGATCCCCTGTGTTCCTGGATCCCCTGTGTTCCTGGATCCCCTGTGTTCCTGGTTCCCTGTATTCTTGGCCCCCGTGTTCCCAGTTTCCCGTTTCTTATTGTATACCCGGTTGCTGTGTTGTTACCACGTCGCCTGGGGTCGGTTGAACACTCGTGTCCGCTGCATTGGTCCCTCCGAGGTTGGTACCGGCGGGATCCCTGTAAAGGGGTTAAGCGCTCCGGGGCCTCCTTCGGTGGGTTTCCAGTGTTGCGACCTTGTGGCCCTCCCCAGGGGCGCGGGGTCTTGTGTTGTTGTTAATAAACCTGTTGACTCTACGGCACTTGTCTGACTCTCTATCACCCGGTATCAGCATCCGCTTTACGCGGTCCAGTGGGTCCACGTGTGAGTCCGTCAGTAGGACGTGACATATATATTGGTAATCTGCAGGTAGCTAATGCTTTCTCTGTGAAGTGGGTTTACTGGAAGATGGAAAACATGAAGTGTTCTTCTCCCAGCAGCCGCTTGCTTCCAGTCATAGGTCACCACTCAGCCACCACTGTCACAGTCACAGGTCACAGTCACAAAGTCAGCATGCTGTTATCACCCCCAACACTTTGAGTGACAGCTTGCTCTTCATTGAAATGCTGCAGAGCAGGATTATGATCAACCTAAATGGGAGTGAAAACAGCCATGTCATGAAGTGATCTGTGACTGTATCCGCTTCCTGGACTGCCCCTATGACTGAAAGTAAATTACTACAGGGAGAATGTAACTTAATTTTCTCCCTGCAGCTTAACTTCCTGTAGTGTGGCTGGCTTCACAGCGTTTAAATGCTATTTACCTGCAGATTATAACTATATTCACATATTAAGTAGTGCTTCTTGAGTGCATCTAGTAAATAAAGGAAATGCTGCCATCCATCACATAATGTTATTAGTTTACATATTGTCTTCAGTCCTTTCAGGGGTAGTCCTAAGGGCGTTCAGTGACATTTGACAGGAAGAAAAATTATATGGCTCAAATAGGCCATAGAACAGGTACTGAATCTAATCAAATGTTCTAATATTCTAAATAAGAGTATAGATCTAGCATTAGATTATTTACATTATCATTAGATGATGTGCCAATTGTGCATTGGTTTGCATCTATAATATTGTTGAAGTATATTAGGCAAAAATGTAACCCTCATTCACTAGGACCTGCCATTATTTCTGTATTCATGAAAGGACGTTCCTTACAATTATGATAGTTGTACAGTGTTGCGGATAGTGTTGGACATTAGTAGCCAAAGAAGGACCAGTGTTGTATTCTCACAGATTTCCTTTATTAGTTTTCTTAATACATGGAACAACTGTGCATTAACCCTTTAGTATTAAAAGGAGCTTGTCAGCATAAAATTACTGTTCAAACCAAGCGCATCCTGTCTCATCCCACCGTTGGTGTGGCTTAACAATTCAGTGCTCCTTCCCACCTATGTGTTTTGCATGTATCTGTACCACCTTTCTTTCTTGAAAGATGGTACTGGCATTACAGGAAAAGGGTGGAGAGAGATATAAAAGAAGTTGGATAGAAGGTTCACTTTTGGAAGTGCTAGGAGGATCAAACGTGAACTGCCTGACCATATCAAGGATGAACCAAGCACAGTCCTCTTCTACATCTAATATAGAACAGAAATCCTTATCATTAAAAGTCAAATATTAACTTTACATTATGATCATTAAAGGGGTTTTCCCACAAACTAATGTCATTTTATATTTAATTTTAATCAATAGATCTTGGAATAATAATAATTTCCACAATTGGATGTGTTTAAACATTTTTTTCCTGTGCTGAGATAATCTTATATATATGTCCCTGCTATGTACTGTAAAATGACGAATCTGACCGAGCATGGAGCATTGGTTTGATCCAGGGCAGGGGAGGGCGCAAAAGTGTATGCAGACATTACAGAACAGGGATCACAGCTGATTCTTTTTTTGCCGTAAATCACTTCCCTGCTTGTTTTTAAATAATGTTTTATTTCAAAGAAATAATTATTTGAAATCCTGCATGGTAATGTCTGTATATTCTTTTGTGTCCTCCCCTGTCCAGGATCAAACCAATGCTCCATGCACAGTCAGATTCTGCCATTTTACAGTACATAGCAGGGACACATATATAACATTATCTCAGCACAGGAACATTTTTTTTAAACACATCCAATTGTGGAACTTATTATTATTCCGAGGTCTATTGATTAAAATTAACTTTGTTCATGGGAAAACCGCTTTAATTATAAAGTATTTCAGTTGTAACAGACATCTCTGGATCACCTGTAATATTATTATGTGAAAAAACAATAATAATTGCTCTTTATCTTCTTATAGCAGTACTGGCATTACGTACTATTAATAGTAGATGACACCAGCACTGTCATAAGTAAATAAATAGGGACAGAATCCCGAACCTAATCATCATATTTCCAGCTCTAGTGAAAAATAACACCCTTTGATATAATTTTTTTAATTCACTGTACAAAAACCACAAAATAATAAAAATGTAACTTTTCCATTTCTATATTACAGGTAATAAAATAAAACTGTCTGAAACTTTGACAAAGAACGCTAAATATGTATTGATTTGTCATTCACTCTATAGTATAAAAAAAAGAATAAAATCATATACTTTATTGGACTGAACCGGACAGCATGCTGCGTCATTCAGCACATAGAAATTAGTGCTCTGACAGCAAAGATGGAAAGTGATGACAAAATGACCATCCTGTCACCACCTCAATTGAAATCACTTGGATCAGTCAACCATTCCATTAATTTTTTTTCAAGGAAAGTAATACAATGTAAAGAACAGGTCAAATATAATAAGTAGTATCTAAATACAAGTTTTTATTATACTCACTAAGCTTCATCTATTTTTTTTTCTGTGTGGCTACATGGTCAACGCCATTGCTTTGCACTGACACGTTTATACCTTTCCAGGGGTAATAGCTACATGGGGTTTGTACGTTTTCCAAATTTCAGTTTGGGATTCCTCAAAAATGTCACTGATTCCCCACACACTAGACACTGGTCAACTGTTTTTTTTTCCGAACCATAATTCTAATTTGCATGTTATGTGTGTGCATGTCTGAGTATAGAAAAACAGAAAATCACAATTTTTTTAAAAGTCCATATGGGTAACATGTCCTCTCTTCAGCTTAATGGAATTGAACGGTTAAAAAAACTAACTAGAGGAGGAGATTGGACAAAAACATTGTTCACACGGGAGGAATTTAGGATTCTGCAACTCAATGCATGTTCTCCTGTGGGTCTTATCATAATAATCTGATGTATTTATTTTAGATCAGGATGCTATAATACTAATACAGTATGTAGATATTTTTGTTCATAGCTTTATTATATATGTAAGTATTTTATCCTTATATGTTTTGGATTTGTTGGTTATGTACTATTTTGATTAATTCTTTGGTGACACACCTGTATTCTAATGAGCGGGTGTTACTTTGTTAACTGCGTTGTCAGTTCCGGGATATGAGAAAGGCATTTAGGTGTCAGGATATCTTACTAGGTATTCCTGTGAATAAGGACATAGTCATCTGAAATGCATAAGGTGTTTCATGTCATGACTTTGCTGCATTTTTCTTTTTTTTATTCTTGGATTTTTAATCTAGTTTCAATAAATTTGACTTTTAATAGTTCAGATGCTGCATTACATTTTTTTCTTTTTTTTCTATAAAACTCATGGATCTGTGCATCGGCCTGACCAGTGGTATATAGCAGCCCCAGTGGTGTGGTATACAGCAGCCCCAATGGTATATAGCAGCCCCAGTGGTATATAGCAGCCCCAGTGGTATATAGCAGCCCCAGTGGTATACAGCAGCCCCAGTGGTGTGGTACATAGCAGCCTCAGTGGTATATAGCAGCCCCAGTGGTATATAGCATCCTCAGTGGTATACAGGCCCCCAAATGCTGGAACTCGCCCCCTTCCATTGTAAGGCCCCCCCTGCTGCTTAACTTACCATCCCTGGTCTTCTGCACCGTGCCGGTCTTCTGTGCTCCGTCCTCCATGCTCCCATCCTCGCTGCATCCGGGGTCCCCGGCCGTCGCAGTAACGATGATGTCATCAGAGCAGCAGAGGACGGGAGCATGGAGGACGGAGCACCGAAGACCGGCGCGGTGCAGAAGACCAGGGATGGTAAGTTAAGCAGCAGGGGGGGCCTTACAACGGAGGGGGGCGAGTGCCAGCATTTGGGGGCCATATATTTAGATATGCACTGCTTCCCCCTGCCGCTGATTGACAGGGGGAAGCAGTGCATATATAATGAGCGGCCCCACGTGACGGGGCGCTCATACAGCTGCCTCCCCCCGCCTCCTCCAGCCTCCCCAGCCCTGGACACAGCCCCGACAACTGTATTGACCCGTGTATAAGCCGAGGGGGGTACTTTTCAGCCCAATTTCTGGGCTGAAAAACTCGGCTTATACACGAGTATATACGGTTATTAATATACTAACACTACATGGCATACATAAATACACACTTTTAATAAAAAGAATAGATCAGAGTGTTTCAATAATAAAATATATAGGAGGGAAGGCAACAACCTCTCCATATGTTAACCAGAATTTGGATCACTATGAAATCCTTTTACAATGTAAGGATAAAGGATTGTCTGAGTCTTACATATTACTGGCCTACTCACAGCATAAGACGTGAATTTGAAATCAGCAATGGGAAGGGTCTGAGACCTGTCATATTCATTCAACAGCTCAAATGTCCCATGGCAGTATCTAAAACTAAGTGAAGTAGAGGGTGGAGCTCCAAACATTGCTTAATTGATGCTGGTAAGTAGTATACTTTATCTTCCATTAGCTTGAATGAGAGATTAATTGCTGTATTTTGCAGCAATCACTAATAAAGATTTATATAGTGTTATTATCTTTTTATTATTTTAATTCACTATTTATTCTCAGATATGACTATCTGCCTAGTTCCTTCCATTGCCGGAGAATTTTTTCTGATGATCATTGGGGTGCTGGATCCCTACCAATCCCAAACTAGAGGCTTGAGATGGTGCGAATTGAGTCATAGGACCCTTTTGAGCTACATCAGTAATTTCTAGCCGCTTTATGGGAGCCCATAGAACTGCCTGTTATCCCTGGTATCTTCATCTCTTGCTTTGATTAGCTGGCCTTGTACATCATACTTACGTCATACTGTTGATGTTGCGCCAGGAGAGCTAATCAAAAGAAGAGCTGTAATTATTTTTGATTTAACATATTTACACCAAATAATGATTGTATGTTTAATGCCGTGAAATTAAAAAGGTTTGGCCACTACTTTGGAAGTACACTGAGCTGCAGGCTGATTTTCTGCTAAGGGAAAAAAAAAAAAAAAACCTCTTTATATCTGATTTTTCTAGCGAGTGTGACCGCGAGCTTAGTGTGACAGAGCGCAAGTGCGACAGAAGTAAGTGTGTGACTTGTGATTCAGTGACTTTGGATTCAGGGAGTTTGGAAGGGAGAAATTACTGAATTGTTGGTTGTATTTTATTAATACTTTGCATTTTTTTACTTATCATTTCTGTCTAGTGCAATCCCCATTAGGAAATGAGCTCCATGATTGGCAATGCCATCCAGTGTACATCTTGCCACATGTATGCATTCCTTGACCAGCCGGTCGAGGGTGCATACTGCTGTGTGAGATGTGAGTACATTGTGCATTTGGAAGCCCAGATACTGGATCTAAATGAACAACTGACAACGCTGAGATCCATAGACAATATGGAAAGGAGTCTGCTGCTCACTGAACAGCTGCTCAATGGGATAGATGTGGGGGAGGATGGTAGTATGGAGCTGCAGGACTGTGAGGTAGCTAGCTGGGTGACAGTTAGAAGGCGGGGTAGAGGGAAGGGTGCCAGGGAGGCTAGCCCTGATCTGGCACACCCCAATAAATTTGCTATGTTGGCAGATGAGGGGGGTGTGAGTTCAGGTACAGCACTGCTGCAGCAGGGCATGACCTCTGAAAGCCAGAGGAGTGTCTGCTCCAGTAAGGGGGAAAACAGGAGAGTAGAGCAGGCCAGACAGGTGCTGGTAGTGGGGGACTCAATTATTAGGGGAATAGATAGGGCAATCTGTCACAAAGACAGGGATCATCGAACAGTGTGCTGCCTACCGGGCGCTCGAGTCCGGCACATCGCTGATCGGGTTGACAGATTACTGGGAGGGGCTGGTGAGGACCCAGCGGTCATGGTGCACATTGGCACAAATGACAAAGTTAGAGGTAAGTGGAAGGTCCTTAAAGATGATTTCAGGGAATTAGGCTGCAAGCTTAAGGCAAGGACCTCCAAGGTAGTATTCTCTGAAATACTGCCTGTACCACGTGCCACACCAGAGAGGCAAAGGGAGATTAGGGGGATAAATAAGTGGCCCAGGAATTGGTGTAGGAAGGAGGGGTTTGGGTTCCTGGAGAACTGGGCCGACTTCTCTGTTGGCTACAGGTTCTATGCTAGGGACGGGCTGCACCTCAATGGGGAGGGTGCAGCTGTGCTGGGGGAGAAAATGGCTAGAAGGTTGGAGGAGTGTTTAAACTAGGGATTGGGGGGGAGGGTATTCATTGTATAGGAGGGGAAGATAGTGTAAACAGTAACCTGGGCACAAGTAATAAAATTGGGGGTGGCATGGGGGGTGGGGTTAGAACAGTCAATCTAGTAGGAAGGAATAGAGGTAAAGAGAGATGCATATAGTGCATGTTCACTAATGCCAGAAGCCTCACCAACAAAATGGAGGAATTAGAATTGATTTTGTTGGAAAATAATTATGACATGGTGGGGATTTCGGAGACTTGGCTGGACGAGAGCCATGACTGGGCTGTTAATTTACAGGGCTATTGTCTGTTCAGAAATGACCGTACAAATAGGCGAGGAGGAGGTGTATGTTTATACGGTACGTAAAATCATCCTTAAAACCCATCCTGCGTGATAATATAGGTGAATCTAATGGAAATGTAGAGTCCCTGTGGGTGGAGATAAGGGGAGGGGGAAAAAATAATAAATTACTGATAGGGGTTTGTTATAAGTCCCCAACAATAATGGAAGTGGAGGAGAATATCCTCATAAAGCAAATAGATGAAGCAGCGACTCAGGGAGAAGTCATTATTATGGGGGACTTCAACTACCCTGAAATACATTGGGGATCAGAAACCTGCAATTCCAGCAAAGGTAATAAGTTTTTGAAAACTATGAGAGACAATTACCTTTCGCTACTGGTTCAGGACCCAACAAGAAGGGGGGCACTGCTGGACCTGATATTAACCAACAGGCCGGACCGCATATCAAATATACGGGTGGGAGGTCACTTGGGTAATAGTGATCATAACTTAATAAGCTTTCAAGTATCCTTTACTAAGACGTGTAGTAGAGGGGCTACAAGGACACTAAGCTTCAGGAAGGCAAATTTCCAACGGTTAAGAGATGATCTTAGTGCAATAAACTGGGACGATGTCCTGAGACATAAAAGTACACAACACAAATGGGAGATGTTTATTAGCATCCTGAATAGGACCTGTGCACAATATATACCCTATGGGAATAAGCATGCTAGAAATAGGAGGAAACCACTATGGCTAAATAAAGCGGTAAGAAGTGCAATATGTGACAAAAAGAAAGCATTTAGGGAATTAAAGCAAGTAGGTAGTGATGAAGCATTAAATAAATACAGAAAATTAAATAACATTTGTAAAAAGCAAATCAAGGCAGCAAAGATTGAGACAGAGAGACTCATTGCCAGAGAAAGTAAAAAGAATCCCAAAATATTTTTTAACTACATAAATAGTAAGAAACTAAAAAATGATGGTGTTGGCCCCTTTAAAAATAGTCTAGGTGAAATGGTGGATGAGGATGAGGAAAAAGCCAATATGCTAAATGACTTTTTTTCAACAGTATTTACACAAGAAAATCCCATGACAGACAATATGATCAGTGATAACAAAAAGTCTCAATTAAATGTCACCTGCTTAAACCAAGAGGAAGTACGGCATCGTCTAAAAATCACTAAAATTGACAAATCCCCGGGCCCGGATGGGATACACCCCAGAGTGCTGCAGGAATTAAGTACTGTCATAGATAGACCATTATTTTTAATATTTAAAGATTCCATAATAACAGGGTCTGTACCACAGGACTGGCGTATAGCAAATGTGGTGCCAATATTCAAAAAAGGGACAAAAACTGAACTTGGAAATTATAGGCCAGTAAGCTTAACCTCTACTGTGGGTAAAATCCTCGAGGGTTTTGTAAGAGATGCTATACTGGAGTATCTGAAGAAAAATAACCTCATGACCCATTATCAACATGGTTTTACGAGGGACCGTTCCTGTCAAACTAATCTGATAAGCTTCTATGAAGAAGTAAGTTCTGGACTGGACCAAGGAAATGCAGTGGATGTGGTGTATATGGACTTTTCAAAAGCTTTTGATACGGTGCCACACAAAAGGTCGATACATAAAATGAGGGCAATGGGGATAGGGGAAAATATGTGTAAGTGGGTTAAGAACTGGCTTAGTGATAGGAAACAAAGGGTGGTTATTAATGGAACACACTCAGAATGGGTCACAGTTAACAGTGGGGTACCACAGGGGTCAGTGTTGGGCCCGCTTCTATTTAATATATTTATTAATGACCTTGTAGGGGGCATGCAGAGTAGAATCTCAATATTTGCAGATGACACTAAACTCTGCAGGGTAATCAATACAGAGGAGGACAATTTTATATTACAGGAGGATTTATGTAAACTAGAAGCTTGGGCTGCTAAATGGCAAATGCGCTTTAATGGCGATAAATGTAAAGTTATGCACTTGGGCAGAGGAAACAAAATGTATAATTATGTGCTTAATTGTAAAACACTGGGCAAAACTGTCACTGAAAAAGACCTGGGTGTATGGGTAGATGACAAACTCACATTTAGTGGCCAGTGTCAGGCAGCTGCTGCAAAGGCAAATAAAATAATGGGATGCATTAAAAGAGACATAGATGCTTTAGCTTGGAAAAACGAAGGCTTAGGGGGGATCTTATAATAATGTATAAATATATGAGGGGACAGTACAGAGACCTTTCTAATGATCTCTTTACTCTTAGGCCTGAGACTGGGACAAGGGGGCATCCTCTACGTCTGGAGGAAAGAAGGTTTAATCATAATCACAGACGCGGATTCTTTACTGTAAGAGCAGTGAGACTATGGAACTCTCTGCCACATGCTGTTGTAATGAGTGAGTCACTACTAACATTTAAGAAGGGCCTGGATGCCTTTCTTGAAAACTATAATATTATCAGTTATACATACTAGATTCTTTGATAGGGCGTTGATCCAGGGAGTTAGTCTGATTGCCGTATCTGGAGTCAGGAAGGAATTTTTTCCCCAATGTGGAGCTTAGTGTTGCCACATGGGTTTTTTTTGCCTTCCTCTGGATCAACATGTTAGGCTATGGGTTGAACTAGATGGACTTAAAGTCTTCCTTCAACCTTAAAAACTATGTTACTCTGTTTTAGCTATAGTCTATTTTTAACATTGTTTAATAGGTACAAATATTTATTGAGGCTACATATTTTACGCTTTACCCTCCGGGTGAACAGAAGCCCAGACAGTAAAATTGGTTCAACATTTATTTGTAATTTTTGACTAATAAACACCCCAATTAAGGGTTAACTGTACCTGTGAATACTTCCTTTTGTACGCCATTGATAAGGGGTAGTAGGTAGCACTGGGCCTCAATAAATATTAAGCTAGAGGACGCTCACACGGTAACCCTCCTCAGCCTTCTAGCAGCAACCCTTTGGCTAGCACCCCTACGCTAGCCAAAGTCCCCTATTAACTTGCTCCAGTGTACAATATCTACTCATTTGTAGAGTTTTAACATTGGAATCATATATTATTTCATAACTCAAACCCTAAAATAAATCCCTGTTTCCTAACCTTTGATTTGAGTTTACAAATTCAGTAAGCGCTCTTGGAGTATTTCAGAGAAACTGTGGAAAGCTTCATCGTCTACACTCCTCATATAGAATAAGCTTTAAAACCTCATTTCATAAAAAAGTGATGTGTCAGAATGAAAAGGACAAAGCCAAGTTTGATCTCAGTGCTTGCAAGAATTTTTTTTTAAATAAAATGTAATTTGAATGTAATTTTTTAAAGCCGTTTTAGACTAAATCCCAAATATACTTGAAATGTTGGCGGCAGGATTACTTCAGAGAATACAGCTTTTCATGTGCTATAATCTGACTTCAAAACAATCCCAGCATTACAATTGCCTAAAAGGCACAAGCATCTGTTCTGTTGCATATTGTGAATACCTTGCTTAGGAGCAGCAGTTTAGGGTTTGATACGTGTTCAAAACAGCTATCAACAGTGGAGCTGGCATCACTTTTCCGAAAGCTTTACTGCTGGAAAAAAAGTCATCGACATGAAAGATTCTCTGTTTTATACGGGAGTAGGGAAAACAATAGTGTTGAGTCAGGAAGCTCTTCTGCTTTAGAACCTCACAGATGGGTATTTCTTTATATGTTTATTGCAAACATACCCAGATTTTGAAATGTTACAATTTATTATTTAATTCATTTTGGGAAACCTGGCTTTCTTTTTATATTAAAAATATTGCACTGAATTCAATGTGTATCCCCGTAGCATTGAATTCCAGACTTTCCTATGGTGCAGGCATATGTTTATGCAAATGCAAAACTTATTAAGTCATGGTAGCACCAAAAAGACTAGAACTAGAGGAAGACAAAATCTTAGAATATAACATAAGAATGAAAATAATATTTTATGAAGTTTTATTCTTTTAATATCTTAAAGGAAACCTGTCAAGATTTATTTGATTCAGCATTTATCATATACTGGTTGCTCGATTACAGCCATGTATGCTTCAGGATGTGTGCTCACGATCTGGGTTTGCAGCATTTTGCATTCAGTATATTGCTGCTGTGTCCAAAATGCTGCATGGTAGAGTACAAGAATAGTGGATGGCATTCCAAGAAATCACATGTCCACTATGCTTCTTCTGACCGCAGCGTAATTTCACCTGAGGTGCAGGTTGCTGAGCTTCCGCATCTCCACAGCATGTCAATTTCATGCTGCAGAATCGGAAGAGATAACTATCAAGATCGAGACCGCAGATTGTGAGTGCAGGGCGGCTGCACTCTCCCTGTGTACACCCGTAGGTTTCTGCAGATCTGGAGGTACTGCGTCCTACACACAGCACCTCGGGATCATGAGCACACAGCCTCTCTCTACTTTAGGCTGGAGTCACACTGGACGAGAGACATTTGAAAGACTTGTGCGAATCTCACATGCATCAACTGGCATGGCAACCGGATCCATAGCCAGGAGTGTACAGCTCCATAGAAATGCATGCAGCTGCACGCTCCTTTTCAGAGAGTCGGCGGCCGTGCCGGTTGATGCATGTGAGCAACTCACATGTCTCTCATCCAGTATGACTTTAAACTTACTCAAAGAAAACTTATTCTGAAAGCTGTTCAGGACTATGCAACTTGGCAAACTAGTCCATGGCAATTCCTTGGCCAGCTGCTCCCTGCCATATTCCAGTTGACTTACAGATCTCTAACCATATACACTGTGTGCACTATTATTACCCAATTTGAATGTTTATTAATTTTATTATTGAACATAGTTCAATAATAAGGTGCTGACCGCGTTTTTTTTTCGCGGCCGCACCTGCCGCAAGTGCAAAACCGCACTTGCCGCACCTGCCGCAAGTACGCCTATACTTTGCATGGCAAAAACCGCAACCGCGCCGCAAGTGCAGCCGGTATGCGGTAATCGCAGCAGATGCGTTTTTTTCACCGCATCTGCCGCGATTTTCAAAAAACGCTGATGTGAAAGGGCCCTAAGGCCTTTACTGGCTAGCGAAGCAGTAAAGTACTTTGATGCATGTGATGGGTCTCATCTTTAGTAATGTACATAGCAGTCCCTCAGCTCCACCTTCTTTGCATCTGAGTCAAAGTGGAGATCTGTGCCTATAACTGATCCACCCACAGGCCCATCTATCTGGTTCGTCAAAAGTCACGCTCATCTCATCAGTTCCTAAAATCTTTGAAAAATCTATCTTCAAATATTTCTTGGCTCATTCTTTATGTTTCCACTTATGTCTCTTGTTTAGTGGTTACATCCTTCTTCACCTTCACCATGTTTCTAAGCACTGAACACCTTGTACTTCTGGGCCCTCGTGGGAGGTTGAGAATCTGAAATATGACAACAATGGATGATAATGTGGTCCTAGTAAATTTACGTTTGATTCTTCTCAAACCTTTGGCAGTTCATGTGCCTCTTTTTTCCCTAACACTTTTTTTCATGACTCTATTGACTATTTACAGCAACATTTTTTACTTTTCTGTAATCATTCCCCAATATCTTAGCAATTTCTAGCAATCACTAAGATTTTGAACATTTTCTGACTTTTGGGAGTCAGTTATATTTTTTTGACCCATTTTACCTGAGGAACACAAACTGCCTAATAATTCTGCATGCTTGCACACCATCTTAACACTCCAAATATGCTTTCAACCGATAAGCTTTCAAGACTTTACAACTTTGAGTCGTGAAAAAAAATTGATGATATGGTCAAAATACCCAGTTGCCTAATAATTGTACACACAGTGTATGTACATAGGGAAAGGGATGTCAGTTAAAAGGATCAAAACCAGAAGAAGCTGGCTCAATAGCTACAATGGACTGTTTAGCCAAAACACACAGTCCACGTTCAGCCTATCAGCAAATGTTTACTCTTAAATGAAAGAGCGTAAAACATTTATGGCTGAAATTGCAAGGTCAAGTGATGGATTCATGCTGCCTGTAGTTAGTGCAGCATGTTAATGTGGTGACAGGTTCCCTTTCACATAACATGGAATACATGAAAATAGAAATGATTTATAAAGAGACATTATGTTTTGTATTATAGGAGAAGAAAAAGAAGTCGCACTCAGAGCTTCTATAAACAGCGGTTCTTTATTGTGCTTCAGTGCACACAGCAGGTGGTGGCATGCGGGTGGGAGGACGGGGGGCACGACGTTTCGCGCCGTATAAGGCGCTTCAGCAGGTTAGTCCTCAGAGTGTATTGTTGCACTAGGCAACTTATACACCCCCACTGATGACGTCACAAACTTAATTAGTGAACATGTGTGAAGTTAAGATTATGGAGCTGAAACCAAAACAGCTCTTAAAGTGACAGTGCAATTAAGTGATCAAAGTGCATTACATACATACAGTACAGTACTATGTGCTTACAATATATACAATAAAAACCATTTTACTCACAGGTTAAAAATATTTTTTCCAGTCATAGGCCAGTACACTACTCGACTTACCCTCTTCTCTTTCCTGATAATAAGTTTAATACCTATTCATCGGGATCACTATACTGATACCCTCGGGCTAGCTTAGGGGATCCTCTTATATTTACATTTCCCCATTTCTAACCAGGGGTGAACCTGTTAAGTTCTCATTAAACATAGGGGACTGAGCACAAGACCTTCACAGTCATCCAAACAGAGAGTTCTCATCAAACATAAGGGAATGAGCACAAGACCTTCACAGCTATCCAAGCATAGAGAACCATGAAATTACTTATCAGATCAGTATACAGAGTTGTGCCCCTTGCAGATTCAAGTATTCACTAACCTAAATCCACAGTACCTCATTACCCAAATCCAATTACCCATAACTGAACCTTACAAAAATACAGCAAGATCGTTCTTATCATTAAGTCCAGCCTGGCTCTGCGCCCTCAATTTTATTATCCACGCTGCCTCATTCTGCAACAGCATTTTATGTAGGTTACCCCCAGATGGTGGTAACATTACCCTTTCCAAGCCGAAGAATCTTAATACAGAGGAATCCCCTCCATGCTCAGCCCTGACATGCTCTATCAACCGGGGGGAACCAACTCCTGTAGTTATTGACCTAACGTGCTCTTTAAAGCGTATGTAAAGGCAACGTATCGTTTTTCCAACATAGAAGCGACCACAATCACAGACCACGGCATACACCACAAATTTGGTTTTGCAAGAAATAAATTCTTTCACGTTATGCATAATATGCCCTATCTGCACCGGATTGGTTGTAACGTGTTTGTCGCAAACGGAGCAATTCCCACATTTAAAATTTCCTACTGGACAGCCTCTCTCTAACCAAGTTTTTTCTGCAGTAAACCGTCTCCGTACTATCATATCATCAATATTTCTGCATCATCTATGCGTAACCAGGGGTTTTCTCAAAGCGACCTCCTTAAGATGTTTATCGCTTTCTATCATGTACCAGTTTCTAGATATGGCCGTTTTTATAGCCCTATCCATAGGTCCAAATTTGAAGTTGAATATGAACCTCTTCTCCTTTTTTCTTTCTTTTTTACTCCCTACGGTCTTTCTCCAACCCTCCTTCCAGATATTATCAACCTTTACCACGGCCTCCTCTACCAAATCATCAGGGTACGCTCTCTCTCTAAGACGTTTCTTTAACTCCTGGACCTGTTCTCTATATCTATCATCTTCGTTATTATTTCTTCTCAAACGCATTACCTGATTGAATGGCAAAGCTACGTTGCCTTTACATACGCTTTAAAGAGCACGTTAGGTCAATAACTACAGGAGTTGGTTCCCCCCGGTTGATAGAGCATGTCAGGACTAAGCATGGAGGGGATTCCTCTGTATTAAGATTCTTCGGCTTGGAAAGGGTAATGTTACCACCATCTGGGGGTAACCTACATAAAATGTTGTTGCAGAATGAGGCAGCGTGGATAATAAAATTGAGGGCGCAGAGCCAGGCTGGACTTAATGATAAGAACGATCTTGCTGTATTTTTGTAAGGTTCAGTTATGGGTAATTGGATTTGGGTAATGAGGTACTGTGGATTTAGGTTAGTGAATACTTGAATCTGCAAGGGGCACAACTCTGTATACTGATCTGATAAGTAATTTCATGGTTCTCTATGCTTGGATAGCTGTGAAGGTCTTGTGCTCATTCCCTTATGTTTGATGAGAACTCTCTGTTTGGATGACTGTGAAGGTCTTGTGCTCAGTCCCCTATGTTTAATGAGAACTTAACAGGTTCACCCCTGGTTAGAAATGGGGAAATGTAAATATAAGAGGATCCCCTAAGCTAGCCCGAGGGTATCAGTATAGTGATCCCGATGAATAGGTATTAAACTTATTATCAGGAAAGAGAAGAGGGTAAGTCGAGTAGTGTACTGGCCTATGACTGGAAAAAATATTTTTAACCTGTGAGTAAAATGGTTTTTATTGTATATATTGTAAGCACATAGTACTGTACTGTATGTATGTAATGCACTTTGATCACTTAATTGCACTGTCACTTTAAGAGCTGTTTTGGTTTCAGCTCCATAATCTTAACTTCACACATGTTCACTAATTAAGTTTGTGACGTCATCAGTGGGGGTGTATAAGTTGCCTAGTGCAACAATACACTCTGAGGACTAACCTGCTGAAGCGCCTTATACGGCGCGAAACGTCGTGCCCCCCGTCCTCCCACCCGCATGCCACCACCTGCTGTGTGCACTGAAGCACAATAAAGAACCGCTGTTTATAGAAGCTCTGAGTGCGACTTCTTTTTCTTCTCCTATAATACAAAACTGGATGTGACGTATCAGACTTTTGGGAGTGAGCACCAGAGTGTGCAGAGCGGTGCAGCAGGGAGGACCCTCCTCATCATCCTCCATAGCCAAGGGCTGAAAGCTTGCAGGCAGCGGTGAAATCTCCCCAGGCTGTATGGGAGACGCTGCAAGGTGGTGCTGACCCCATCCTAATCTTCAAAACCGTGAGATAAAGAGACATTATAAATGAGATAGATGACTTAGAAAAGAATGGTTGGCACATATCCACTTAGCAAGACTGTATCATGAGTACAATTGCCAAACAGCAAAACATCTGCTTGGAATTTGGAACTTGAGCACCCTATGTCTTCTTGAATTGCCTCTAGGCACTTTGGCTTTCACATCATAATACAAGAATTTATTGTTAGACAAGGGAGTTTAAATTCCAGAAAAAGGAAATGTTAACTTTATTCTGCAGATCTGTACAATTACAGTGATACCAAATTATACATTAGATACATCTTAAAATGTGCAATAATGTTTTATTTTTTCCAAAGATGGAACTCTGTGATGACTTGCTTTTTTGGAAGATGCTGTAGCTTTTTTTTATAGGTATTGTATTTTGGGCCTACATCTTTTTGATCTATTTTTTCCCATTCCCATGGAGCAGGGGCGCTATAAGCGGTGATGTCACAGCAGGAAGCGGGGCAAAGCGGCCAGCACTGCAATAAGCTCTGTGTACTATGCAGCAGGCGAGGGAGACAATGATTGGCATCAGGGAGGTGGCGGTGGACAGATTAAACATGCAGGGGTCGTGAAACTGCCCTTTGGCTCCAGCCACAAGCCACCTCCTATTTGGCTCCACTACGTACGTTTTCAAAGTGTATTATCTCGGGGTACAGGGGGGCTCAAGGGCTGGGGGACCCCTTGCCTGGATGCAGCAGACATGCTGC
Organism: Allobates femoralis; assembly: GCA_033576535.1. Taxonomy (NCBI): domain Eukaryota; kingdom Metazoa; phylum Chordata; class Amphibia; order Anura; family Aromobatidae; genus Allobates; species Allobates femoralis. The sequence continues at coordinate 320,961,416 of JARQOC010000001.1, forward strand.
ATTCAGTGCTGTAATTAGATCACCATGTATGGTTGGTGACAGGTGACAGGTTAAAGGGAACCTGTCACCAGGTTTTTCCCACATAATCTGAGTGCAGCATAATGTTGAGACAGCGACTCTGATTCCAAGAATATGTCACTTACTGGACTGAAAAGTCTGGTTTTTGTAAAATCACTGATTTATCGGCACGAGGTTATCACTAGAGGATTGGTAATGTAGTCCTCCATACTCATAAACTCTGTTTAACTCCCCACCCTACACTGATTGGTAGGTTTCTGCTTTTGCACAGTGTACACAGAAAGCTGTCAACCAGTAGTGTGGGTGGAGTTGTACAGAGCCCAGTATTGCACTTGCAGGAGCGATGCGAGAGACTTGCATGAGTCTCACATCGCATCTCCCAGCAGGGCCACTGGCTCCCTGGACAGAAGGCTGTCAGCTGCATGTACTTCATGCAGCTCCACGCTCCTGTCCAGAAAGCAGGCAGCAAAGCCAGGTGATGCGATGCGAGTCACGTGCTAGTCGTTCTTGCAAGTGGAACCGTGGCCTAACTGGTAGATCTGCAGCAGAGTAAACTGGGATTCTGCTAAAACCTCAGAAACCAGTAAAGTTACAAAATTGCTGGAATCAGGTTTTGTGTCCTACATCATGCAGCTCTCTGATGGGGAAGCAATAATCTGGTGACAGATTTCCACTGTCAACATACTGTTGAGCTCATCTATGCAGTAATATCCTGTGATCCTGACAAACTGACCATTTTCCTAGCCATTATTGGATAATACAACCCTTATTTGAGAGCTTGTTTTGGTTCCATGCAAGAATAATTCTAGATACATCCAGAAAATCTTTCAGTGAAGTGGTATGTTTTATTCTTAAAGTATTATTCCCAAAATATGAAGTTATCCTCCATAGAATAGGGTATAACCTACTGACTTATAGGTGTCTGGCCACTGTGACCCCAGAAATCCCTAGGGCAGGGCTCTGGAAGCCAAGACATTAGCACTCTGCAGTATCCCGTCTTGAATGAAATGGAGATGCACATGTTTGACCACCACTCCCTTCATTGACTTTGAGACTGCCACATGAGTGCAGTTATTTTGGGAAAAGCCCTGTATTGCTTTTCTACCTATTTATATTTTTGCAAACTTTTACAGCCAATGTGTTTTATAGTTACCGTATATGATTAATTACATACCCTTTCATCTTACCAGTAAATGATGCCACCAATATAAATCAAGTCTGCCACTTGTTTGAATCAGATGTCCTTCAGAAGCCTGATGCACATTTACAGATCTATAGCCATATTTCAACACAGCAAATAGTGGGTAAACTGTCTTTAATCCAGATCATTAAACTGTAAGCCTTGGCAAACACTGCACTCATCCAAGCCAATATAGTTGTAATTATCGTACACATTCGTCACAGCGGTTATTTTTTTATACATTATCCCGCTATTGTGAAATATTTTTTAATACCAATGAATATCAATATGTACTGTAGCAACAGGGCTGTCACGAGAATATGTTTAGAGGAAACCATCACATTGACCATGTTGTCTAATTTGATAGCAGCATATTATAAATCAAGATGAGCTGAGCAGATTAATATATTTTTATGGAAAGAGATTACATTTTTATCATGATGGTCTCTCGTGCATCAAAGACTTATGACAGGTTTGAGACCTGAGTCTCATTTCTTTAGTGAGACTCTTAAAATTAAAGATGTTTTCCTCTCATTTGGTACTCAATAGGTTAACGTCGGTTTTGCTGCTAGCACCTCCATGGTAGTTCTGTTCAGGGGCAGCTACTCTGTGACCACTCCGATCTCCTTCAAATAGTCACATGACCCATCAGCTAGTGCCAGTAATTGAATCTCATTCTTTGTAAGTCACCTGGATCGAAGGAGCTTTTGGTGAACTGACCGGTGCCAAGCTGTCTGCTGGCTAGGAGTGTGGCCACAACCATGAAGTCCCTGATTATCCTTTTGTGTTTTTCCCAGTATGTTTGCCTCCCCTTCATGTTATATTAGTGCAGTGGTGGGATTAACGCTCTGCCCGGCCAACTCCCTAGTGAGGGGTAAAAACAGGGCTAGCAAGGGACTATCTAGCCTGCTCAGAGACAGGGTGAAAGAACCCGCATAGGCAAAATAGGAAAATCATGGTGAAGCATCAGGTGAGAGTAGGAGGTGCCCATCCCCCCGTTCCCTACCGACAGCGCCCACTGTTGTTGTGTTCTTGGTGTTTGTGTGCATTGTTGTGCGCCGGGCACCTGTTGGTCCGTGCACCACTATCACATGGTGTATTTGGACACACACCAGTCCGTGTATAACAATTTTACTCAGATAGGTTTCAATCAGCATCTTAACCTACGCACTGGACTTATATACCCAGAAAAATCAGCACAGAAAAAATCTTCAATGTGACAGGTTTGCTGTATTATAGTGCACCACATAGTAGTTTAGAATTTGTAACAAAAGGGCTGATTTAAAGTGTTTTTTTTCTTTTAATGTAGTTATTTCTTATCCGCATTAACCTGAAGTGCACAAGCGCGGCCTCCACTCCATTCATTAAATAAATGCAAAGCCTGCAGCTCCCACGGTAGATGAGGATATCTCAAACCTCCATTGTGGTGCACATCCTACCAGGGAGTCATCCCAGTCTGAGAACAGTAAAATAGAAAAAGACAGCACCACATACCAAACGGGATCCTTCACAAAACTTCTTTATTCCAGCACCCCAGGGCAAGCGACGTTTCGGACTGTGTCCTTTTTCAAGGTTGCTTGAAAAAGGACACAGTCCGAAACGTCGCTTGCACTGGGGTGCTGGAATAAAGAAGTTTTGTGAAGGATCCCGTTTGGTATGTGGTGCTGTCTTTTTCTATTATACTCCACTCCATTCATTGTCTATAGGACTGATACCCTGTTTCCCTGATAATAAGACAATCTTCTTAAATTAATTTTTGCCAAAGATGCACCATGTCTTATTGTCAGGGCATATCTTATTTGTCCAAGATGAAGAATTCATATTTATTGTTGAACAAAGAAAAATAATATTTATCATCCCCTTACAGTACCCAATACAGTATCCCCATCATCCCCTTGCAGCCCCCGATACAGTATCCTCATCATCTCCTTGCAGGCCTCTATAAGGTATCCCATCAACCTCTTGCGGCCCCAATATGGTATCCACATCAACCCCATAATCCCCCAATATGGTATCAGCATCAAAACACACAGGGACACATACACACTCAGGGACACACATACACTCAGGGATACACACACAGGGACACATACACACAGGGACAAACACACAGAGACACACACACACAGGGACATAAACACTTAGGGACACAAACACACACTCAGGGACACACACACACACAAGAGGGATACTCACACACACAGTGACACTTCTCACAAGTCCGTCACTGCATTTCGGTGCTGCTCTTAGCTGCCTGCAGGTGTCCAGGTGCCGCCAATGCATGTACAATGGCACTACTCTCATCTCCCTGCCTCACATGCCGTTACTGTACGGTGCTGCTGTCCCAGACAATCACAAGCCAGGAGCCACCTGGGCAGCCAATCACAGGCCAGAAGCTGACGTCATGCATCACTGGCCTGTGACTGACCGCCTGGCAGCTTCTGGCCTGTGATTGGCTGGGACAGCGGTGGGGGCATGAGAATACAGTGGTGCCCGGAATGTATGCATCTGCAGCACTTGGGACAGCGGTGGGCATGGGACATCTGTGGTACCCGGGACAGCAGCAGGCATCGGGACAATAGTGGTGGGGGCTGGAGGAGTCAGAGCTGCATGCCCTGGTCTTCTGATCGGTGGCATGATGTTCTTAAAAAAAAATATGCCTTATTTTCAGGGGGTGCCTTATGTTTACAGGCACATTAAACCCCCCTAGTTCGTCTTATTTTCGGGGAAAAACGGTAATAAGTTACCTGAGGAAAAATCAGATTGTCTTTATCAATAAATAATCTTCTTGAGATCATTCTTGGTTTGTATCTTTCCTTTATAAGCCTGTGCCAACAATGCCCTGGTAGTAATCTCATTTTTCTGAGTTCACAGCTGCTCACCGGGTGGATTAGCAGTCAGGTTGTATGCTATATCATTGGTCAACACTGAAATTGTTTCTGACTTAAAAGGGTTCTAGTCTGTAGTATCTTGGTGTGCTGCTGAACACAAATATGACCATACATTTTTTTTATTGGCTCTTGGTTTGAAGATAGTTTATCTAGTAGGACTGTAACAACATGCTAAATAAGCCTTAAATTATCTAATATTGCATCACATTGCATTATACCATCATATATACATCATCCAGAATTTGTTGCATTATTTTCTAATGCAATGCATTACTACTGCCTGTCGCCTGCTGAAGTAAGCTGACGTCAGCAGTGTACTATATAAAGACCAGTCAGAAAGATTGAGCGTTTAAAATATTTCAGACTTAGTGGGATACAGTTTAAGCTACTGATACATAAAACTGTTATTATTTTATCCATTTAGCTACAATACAGAACACTAATGCCTCGAAAGTGCTCTAATACCATGGATAAAATGTTTGCTATATTTGTGGGGAAGTGACATTGGCCAACCAGAATAAAAGTATCACTTCTCAAGTGAAGAAGGCATATCATCTTTACTTCAGATGTAGGATAGGTGACCAGGACAAGATTTGGTCCCGCATATATACTGTGCTACATGTGCAGTACAGCTATTGTCTAATGTCTGCAAACTTTCTCGGGAATGTTAGGGCAGAAACCTACAATGAACTACTAGAAGACATGCTGATGCAGTATCAGAACTTGGCTGCAATATGTCTCGTAAGATCAACTTCCTCCATTCCCATCCGGATTTCTTTCCTGACAACTGTGGTATGTTTAGGTTATGTCAGACCTGTGTCTGTCCCTAGCCTAGCGGATCTGGCAGAAACTTAAAAATTTCTGCCTCAGCGCATAGCGTTACCAGCAGGTAACACTGCCTGACTATTGATCCCTACGGCAACTGGACGCTTACCGCAGCCGCTGGCTCCACAGGATATGCGCGTTCGCAGTTTGCAGCGTTTCCCTATGTGCTCTGCAAAAGCGCATATCTTGGAGATATCTGTGGAGCCGGAGGCTATGATAAGTGTCCAGTTGCCATAGGGATCAATAGTCAGGCAGTGTATAGCATTTACTGCTGGTAACGCTATGCGCTGAGGCAGAAATTTTCTGACCCTAGCTTTAGTGATGAAGATGGTGAACATTTCCATCAAGATATCACAACAATGGAACAAAGATACCAGGGAAATGGTCCACTACCATGCTGGATGACTACTGCTGGACACTCCTAAGAGATGCTCCCAAAATGCTGGACAAGAGGCAGGCAAAGAAATTTAAGATGCAGTCTATGACTTGATTTTTTACAAGAATTCATCATAGGACTATTAGTATTGGCAGGTATTTTGTGATGTTAACAATAAATGGAGATTACAAAAAACTAGAGCCAATTTTGCATTTTCACTCTCATATTCATGTTGAGGATATACAAATTGATAAGAAATGGCTAATTTTAATTCAGTAACATGACTTTTGTGATAATTTGTTGACCAGTGTATTCTATGCCTTCAGTTGAGGTTCTACACATTCACTCTTGCAGGTGAGCAGCCTTTTAATTATTATTAGTTCCTTCTATAAAGTCTATAGGCTTAGACCTCTAAAACATTTACTGGATTAATACAATGGTCATGCCAATGCGGCAAGCCTAATTCATTCTCTATGGGTCTTGTGGTCAGATGCGGCAAATGCTGTTTTGCCAGATCTGGCACATGTGGCATCACATAAAAAAAAAACGCTGCTAGCAGCGTTTTTTTGAGGTCGCACAAGTGTCGGATCCGGCAAAACCGCACTTGCTGCATCTGACCACAAGCCCCATAGAGAATGAATTAGGCTTGCCGCATTGGTGCAGCAAGTCAGTCGCTATGCGGCAGATTCAGCAGGTTCAGCGACATCTTCCGGATCTGCAATGAAATAACATTTACCGCTGATGTGAAAGGAGCCTTACTCGTTTATTTACTTACATAATTTTTTGTATATTTCTTTTAAATGCTGCATGTGATGTTACATAGTTAAATAGGTTGAAAAAAGACCAAGGTCCATTAAGTTCAACTTTCCTCTGTCAATTATACATTTTGTCACTTTGTCATTTATAACCAACAATATTATGTGCACTGAGGAAATCATCCATGTATTGTGTTTGCATAATAAACTGCACCTATTAGGCTACTATTAGTTTTTCTAATATCATTTTAATAGAGACACCCTTGGAAAACCTTTTTCAAGTATTTGACTGTCTTCATGGCAATACCAAACCAGAAGATACTGCCAGCAGGTATGGTAATCATCGAGAACACACACTTTATTGAACCAATATAAATATTCAAAATCACCATACACCTTATATCAAATAATCTCATGGTTAAAGATGCATCATCCCATAAGGTGTGCGTGCATAGGAATAAGTAACACTCCTCTCAATCATTAATTAAGTGGAAACCACTATGGAGTTTTTGTTACATAAAATATAACTTATATTAATTATATAAAAGCAGACATATAAACGTTATGAACGAAGTACAAGGGAAACCCACAAGAAGCTGCAGTCAGGTAGTAACTCCCTGAGCAAGCACTGCACATATAAGGTACAAAATTCACATCAATAGCAGAATGCACAATGTATATGGGTATGTTAGCCCACATGAAAGATAGTACCAATCACTCACCCATAGTGCACACTTGTGATGACAACCTGGCAGTTACTCAAGGAGCCCTGGCCTGCAGCACGCCCCTAACAGCTGTTTCGCCACTGCGACCAAGCAGTGCTTGCAAAGGGAGTTACTACCTGACTGCAGCTTCTTGTGGGTTTCCCTTGTACTTCGTTCATAACGTTTATATGTCTGCTTTTATATAATTAATAAAAGTTATATTTTATGTAACAAAAACTCCATAGTGGTTTCCACTTAATTAATTTATTGCACCAATGTAACATTTTACTGCCAGAACAATGTTCACTTTGTTCCCTGCAATTTATCTCACAAGTAAGTAGGGTGCTCCTAAGCATTGGAATCAAGGAAAGCCAAAACAAATTCTTTGGCGTATATAACAAGACTGACTATTTAAAATAGTTGGGGGCCCATTTTGAAATTTTGCATTGAGGTCTATTAACTTCAAGAGACATCACTGGGACTAAAGCTCTTGATAAGGTCATAGTGTCCGTGAGCCAATTATGATGGATATTAGCACAGTACAGCAAGTAGCAACTGCCAGTAATTGATGTGACCATCCCAAAGGCTAAAATAGAAAAGGTAATTTGATTGGTTACTGACACTTTTTAAGGTAAGGTTCACATATGGAGCCTACTGTATTACCATATATTAGCCATAGAACTGTAATGTTGTAAGAAAAACATTCAGAGCATTATTAGAAAAAAAAACCTTTCTGCTGTCTATAAAGCCCCCATAGCTTCACAATAAAATATATATTTTCAACAAAGGGAGAAATAGGATGTTGCCTGTAAAAAGCAGAATTCATAGAAAAGGTAGAGATATATTAGGCCGGAGTGACATGAATCAGAGCCTACTAGTTCCCTTACTGCTCCACACTGACAAGTTGGACTAATGACCCTCATTTTCCGAGCTGGATTCTAATCCCGATATATGTTCCTGTTCTCAGTATGGCTATTGTTAATACACCTGCAGGTACTCTCTCAATTTATATTCCTGACAACAATTATTATGTCTGGATTTTATATTATCCCTGCCTAACTAGATAACCTAAATTTGTAGCTACTCTTAATCCTCATAATAATTTGCATGTAATCATTACTCTGTAGATATATTTCATGTGTACTGAGTCTGTAAATAATACACATTTAATGGAAATCAAGCTGTGCCAGTAGAAACAAGGTATTCTAATCTGTATCCTGCAAGGTGAACATATGGGAATACAAGCAAGTAGAAAGAAACATATCTCAGAGGTAATTTTCTAATTAGTAATAAGGGGACTTTTGTATAAGCACTGGTAATATCAATGGGGATATCTATCACTATGTTATACGCTTTTGCAATGAACAATCCTTTTCCAGAGTTATAGTCACTTAGTCAAAGGGTATTCCTACCTAAGACAATCTTGGCTATGCTTTAAAGAGAACCCTTCACCAGTTATTTGGGTTAGAAGTTAAGCCCATTACCTTCACGATCATATAAGTGGGGTTCCTACAACCGTTTAAGATCCTCACAGGTGCACCTGCATACCAGATTGCGATCAGCGCCATTAAGAACTTCAAAGCTCACAATCTTGCTCTTGCACAGGTGTCGGCTTTACTTGTACCTCACCATTGAGGCATGCCTATGCAGGTCACTGATTGCACTGCGCAGGAGTAAAGGTGCCGTCACACCTGGCGACGTCGCTAGTGACATCGCCGAAAAAGTGACGTATCAGCGATGTCGCTAGCGACGTCGCGCTGTGTAAACAAGCGGCGCGACCGCGTTTTATCGCTGGTCGCAGGTTGACAGGTTTACGGGAAGAACCGTAAACCTGTCAACCGGCGACCTGCGATAAGGCTGGATCGCGCTGTGTGACATCGCCAGAGCGATGTCGGCGGCGATCCAGCCTATACTGCAGCGTTGCTGCGGATCGCTCGCTGGGCTGAGCCCAGCCCAGCGAGCGATGTCACCGCCCGCATCGCTGCGGTGTCGCCGGCCGCAGCGATGCTGTGTGACAGCTGGCCAGCGATGTCGGAAGCGAGCGGGCACCCGCGCATCGCTTCCGATATCGCTGGCCAGATCGTGCTGTGTGACGGCACCATAAGACTTTGAGCAAAGTGTTAACTATGTATGAGACATTATCCACTTCCATCCCTCATTAGATGAGGTGGCATTTGAAGGGACCTAGAAGTTGCTGATTGCATCTGGATTTGCCCATCGGACTGGACTGCCCATGTAGGGTAGGGTATGTATAAAACACATTTTGAAAGGCATTCAGGGACACATGTGAGGAGGATATAAAGGTGTTGCTGTCATATAGTTTTGAATGGAAAGGTGGCAACTTACATGTGGCTTTATTTACTAGTATGGGAGATACAAAAGCACAGCATACTTTTATGTACCATAAATGACCAAGATATCAATACACTTTTAATAGAGAATAACAAAAAAGAATGTCAAGGGCATAAATCTGGTGGGTCATAAGAGGACTTACTTTGGCTAAGTATTCTTCAAATGTGGTACTAAGCCTACATTCAGATGGTGTGCTAGTACCATTTGCAGTGCGTTTTGCGTGGATCCACTATTTGCAGTGAAATGCAGTGATGTTGTCCATCCTAGTAAAGTCAATGCATTTCACATGCACTCAGACGATACGTTTTGTGCGAACCTGTTTTTCAGCTCAAAAGCGGATCTGCACAAAGAGTGAACATGTCAATTCTTTTCTTTTTTTGTGGGTCCGCTTTCTCCATTCCCCCATTTTGGAATGAGAAAAAGAAATCTGTAAAGAAGCACTAGCACTAGTGCACCGTGTGAATAGGTGCTGTGTTTTTGGCAAACAACGGTTCCGTTTTTTGCAATGCAAGCACGAATTCGCAAAAAACAGTGCAAAAATGCACCATCTGAATATAGACTTAAATGTTGTCTTTGTACATGGCGAAAAACAAGTGGAGCAAAGAGTAAGTATATTTAAATAAAGCAAAGGACTTACTAAAGTTGACAAGAAATATTGGTCATACGTCAATTACAAAGCGATTTGTCCAAACAAATATCTTGGTAATGTAAGGAAAGCCAGAATGGTAGTAACTTTTAACATGTACATTACCGGTCAAAAGCTTGACCGCACCTGGCCAAGCAAAAATTGTACTTGTTCTTATAATCTATGTAAACATTGCAGGTTCATAATGAAGGTTGCAAGACAATGAAGGTACAATTATGGAAATGCAAAGTAAAGATCAAGTGTGAATTAAGACAGAATATGAGTTAAATCTTAGATTCTTCAGGGTTTTCTACTTTTACTCTGATAACTGCTTTAAATCACCTGGACTGGCTTTTCAACTGTCTCAAAGGAGGTTTGCTAGGTGCTAAGCACTTGTTGGCTGCTTTGTCTTCACTCTGCAGTCCAATTTATTCCCAACCATCTGAATTGTTTTGAAGTTGGGTGATTAGGATTGTGAAAGACAATTCATAAGACAAAGCACTCCTTTCCTCATGTTTCTTAGGTCACATAGTCCTTAAGATATGGTTGGTCATTGTTCTGTCAAAACACCAACGGCCATTTCCAAATAAGTACAAACCAGATAAGATACATGTAGTTGCAAATTGCGAGTAGTAAGCCAATGGGGGTAAGTTGTCCTTGAATTCGGAAACAGATCCCCAAACATTGTAACTCAGCAAATGCATTCCCAATTCATTACACTTTCACCTAGATGATTTACGAGGAGACACATATATAAAAAGCATCAGCTGACCTATTTTGAATTTCACAAAGACATGAAGATCGGCTCAAAAAATTCTCAAATTTTGACTAATCGGACAAGGTGTAGATTGTTGCTTGGCTCACTTAAATCTCTTATTGCTTGTGGTCCTCAGTAGTGGCTTCTTAGCAGCAATTGACCATAAAGTCCTGCTTTTAACTATCTCCTCATCCTTAACTGATGGGTTTCATGACTGCACTTGAGGATATCTTTAAGGTTCAAGTAATTTTCTAGGTTGATAGTTGCTGTATAGTAACTGTGCATCAACAATGCCTCTGAAAAACACTCCGGGTGGTTGCAAACACATTCTTAAGGCTGGTGATTCCACAAATGAACTGTTGAAGAGGGATTCCTGTTCATTTTAAGGCATTCCATTACTGCCTGATGAAACTGCTTGTGTTAATGCTAAGGGGCTGTCATTAGAGCTAAAGGGTGTACTTTGCTAAATCTAAGGTTTAACACATATCCTGGTTTGTTTCAAGCATGCTCTTTCCTTCTTATTTACATATGTGTTCTTTTGTGATTTTTATACCTTCTCAGTTTGACTCTACAATGTGCACATTCTAATATAATGAGGAAATACCATTTCATGAACAACTGTGTCCATACCTTTGACTGATACTGTATGTATTTGAACACTGCACGGGTTGGTAAGTAATTAATAATCCAGCCTAATATGGAAAATCGATAGGAATTGATCATCCTTGGTTGTGCTAAAATATTGACAGTGTGCAGATATATTCTGACCTCTAGAATCAAGTAATTATATGTATGAATAGGGATTTGTAATTTATGATTATTGTACGATTTTGCTTCAAAGCCAGTGATATCTAGGAAAGTGCCTCCAGCTTCTTAATAACAATAAAAACTTTGTTACCAACTGTTTTCTCCTCATATAAATTAGGCATTAAAGTATGCATTACTCCAGTGTTTCCCAACTCCAGTCCTCAAGGCACACCAACAGGTCATGTTTTCAGGTGTTCCTTATCATTAGACAGATGATGGAATTATCCCCTGTGCAAGTGATTAAACTAACACCTATGCAATCCTAAGGAAATCCTGAAAACATGACCTGTTGGTGTGCCTTGAGGACTGGAGTTGGGAAACACTGCATTACTCTATCAAAGGAAGCCTCTTTGGTCATGTTAGATTTAAAGAGAACCTGTCATTAGTTTTGCATAGTATGCGCTTCAACAAGTCCAGGTGATTGGACCTGTTGAAGTGCATACAGCGTGAAACAACCGACTGTCGTCCGACTCTGCACCCCCATTCCCTCCCTGCATATGTAACCCTATGAAGGAATAAAAGAATACTTCAGATAAACCGGTGAGTGCCGCCTGTATCTTACGTTTTGCCTGCATTACAGACTTATGCATAGGCAGAGCAACACTGGTACACACCTGCTGTAATTCCAATAGAGGAGCTGATCAGCCTTGTTGGACTTTGTGCCCCGGTTTTCAACCCTCCTTTTGCATATGATCCTGCAATTAGTCCACAACTTTAACCCTTTTTTATTCTGCTGAGGACAGCATGCTAGCTGGTGAGGCAACCATTGGTAACCATCAAGCCCCGACTTGTTCAAGGCCAAGCCAGACATAGCAGTAACTGAGCAAAGGGAGCCTTGGTGTCCTCTTTAATTATAGCATGGATTATTGGTTACTTAAAAGCTGCACTTAAATCCCAGATGTAGACTAATTAATACACACTATTGTTGTAACAAAATAACGTAAAATCAACCTTCATCTTTGCCAAATGTTTATGTTTAATAACTGAGGACCACAAGTTGAATAGGGGTCCTTGACTGCTGAGGTGCAGTTGAAAGGATGGATGATTTCTGTTATGTTTTTCCTTTTGCTTCTCTTCATTTTGTCCCCTTCCTTCACTGTTTCTGGTGCCAAGGGGTTTAACTATTTGGTAAAGTAGGATGGTTTTTCTCTCATTCCTTTAACCCCACCCCCACAGTGCTATTTGGGCATTTGCCTGTTGCCTCCTTGTCCAAAAGTGATTTTTACTTAGAATGTATATTTCTTCTCTGCGTTTAGCCTGCCACTTCACCAGCACCCATTAAATGAATGTCCCTCCCTCCCTTTACAATAGATGTGATCCAGAAGTAATTTGTTCATTGATCTTTTTTCTGTTATAGCGTGAACTAACCAAGTCACAAGTGGTGGAATACGGAGTTGAAGATGGACTTGCCCACTGGGAGTTTGGTGAAGCATAGCGTTTTGGGTTCCGTATGTTTGTGAGTTTACGGTTAAAGAGAATAATTATGTGAAAGTAAATAATAAAGATGTGGCTGACTCCATTCCATCCATTAAAAGGTAACATGCCTTGTGTTTTTCCATCAAACACTGTATTATAAGGAGGGAAACAATCTGTAAAGGTTAGGGGTTGAGTGTTATGGCAAAGTGTGCTTCGACAGACACGAGCTACCGGACCTGCCTCAGTTTACTTCCCATATGCCATCTTGGAAAGAAGCTTTGTTTTGCCCTCGTGTAGTAAATAAAGGGAGTTCAGCAGGGGCCTGTGTACCTTTGCTTCCAAGGGAAAGAGCAGGATGCAGGGAAAGCAGTCATTTGTGCTCAGTTACCTCCTATTGTCTGTTTGACAAATAGAACTCTCCGGGGAATGCAGCAATATGTTGCAGATTCTCTTGTGTATATTGTTTTTGCAATTAGACATGTGTCATATGTGCATATGTTCCAATGTGCTTTAAATAACCCATCCATATATACAATACAGACATTTACTGCTTAAAATATATATACAAAAAGCTAATGTACTGAAGTATTTCCAACTCGAGTACATCACTGACATGCAGAAATATATCTATATGTATATATATTTAAATACACTCTCAATCTTTATTTTCCTTGTGAGAAACTATTTCCATAAGATTATTGCATCCCAGGTATCAAGTAGGCTAAAGTACGGAAATAGTATAGTATTAAAATATCAGTCCAGACTGCTTAGTGGTATTGAACACAATATTCGGGGACAGATGGCAGCTCCCTTTAGTGTTATAGATTTGTAATGGATATGATGCTCTAATCATTGCACGTAGGGTATCATCACAGATTTCTCCAGAATAAGGTGTCACATTTTATTGTAACCCAAGTCAATGGAAAAGTTAATGAATTTCCCAAGCAAATCATGCCTTGCTATTTAAAGAATAAATATGCTGATCCCCTGGCTGTATTTAAAGCCTACCATCAGTGTATGTGATGTGAATTATTCAAACCCCCATTAACAAACTGTTCTCTTCTGCATGGCTTACTGCAGTGCACCTGGGTCTGATCTGTACTCTCTCTCTCTTTTCTCTTGGGCAGTTGCAGAAAAAAAACTCTAAAGTCCTATTTTTTGCATGTGGAAGAACAAGCTGCAGCTGATTTGTCACGCTCCCCTTCGAAGAGTACAAACGAATCACCAGTGGTCTGTACATTTCTCTTCTCTGTAATCATTAGAGAAGATCACATGCTCTTGAAAATACAGACCCACGCAATTAAATATTCAGACTTGTTGTACCAACTCTAGACTCTTATTAAATCTTTTATGATCTGAAATATGTTGCGCTGGCACCCCAGAGGATTCTATGGCACATCAGAGGTTAGCCATGTGACAAGCTATTGTAAAACTGTCTATTTCTGTTGCAAATCTGTGATTATTTTCCCATGAACATAAAATGTAAAGTACATTGAAGATGTAAAGTATATTCAGCATATACCGTCGTCCAGGCTTACACCATCACTGTATAAATATTTTAATAATGTACAACATTTTTTGCCACTGTAATACAAGTGAACAAGGAAAATTAGCTTAAAGTGTAAATGTCATTTAATAAAAAAAACAATACTGCACTGGTTGTTAGTGATGGATCACATAGCAGCTAAGATAATGTTTTTTTGTGCCATATGACTTATTTGCTCACATTTTTCTGTGCTCTTTTAAAAACTGCATTTTATGGCTGTTTGGATGTGACCAGCAGCTAACAAGGAACACTGCAATGTGATAGCGTAAAGGCGCTAACAGAGATCCTGACTGAGCGGTGTGGAGCAAGATGACAGATCAGAAGCTTGTGCCAAGGAAAGAGAAGTTTGCAGTGATGCTGACACTCTGACATTCCTTAAAACTATGCTGTAATCTGATACATTGTTTCCTCATCAGCTGTAGCCAGAAGCTCTCACACAGTGTAGTCCACATCCCCCTCCCTTATATGGTTACATGCCCCGTATTCAGGTAAACACAGATCTGAGTGAGAATAAACATATGTCTGCTTCACACACAGTGTAGTGGGGATACCTTGTGGAAGGTTTATGAATAAGAATTTTCTAATAATTAGAAAGTTTTTATTAATTAATTTCAGTTAATTAAAGTTTATTAATTAATTTCACTTTAATTAAAGTCAGTTGCTCTACATTATTAATAAAATAAGAATTTAAACAGCAGTTACGTTTTAAGGTTTTCTACATTGCAAAAACATATGCACAAACTATATACCAGAAAAACCAGGAAAATACAAGTTCATATCAAGGTACCCAATTAAATAAAATGAGTAGTAATTAAAGTATTCAACTTCCACAATAAATAACAAAAGAACAAAACAAACAGTATTGGTACATGATGTATAATAATGTTAAAAAACCATAATATTATCAATGAAATAACGTAGTATTGAGACTAAATTTACATAATTTAGAAAAACAATTAGCAATATCAGAAAAAAATCCACAATAAAAAAAGAGAAAATGTAGACTGCTTGCCTATCAAGGGTATAGTGCAAATAGGTAGCATACAGAAAAATAGCTTGATGTCAGTAAAGGTATTTTCTCTGATGAAGCATCCTTCAGACGAAGACATCTGGAAGAATGATTGTCTGATAAAGAAAGGTGAGCATTACCATCAGTCTTGCGTCAGGCCAACAGTAAAGCATCCTGAGACCATTCATATGTGCCATTACTTTTCATCCAAGGGATTGGGCTCACAATATTGCCTAAGAACACTGCCATGAATAAAGCAATTTAGTGGTGAACAAGGCTGTTGCAGCATTATGGAGCACGGCAAAAAGTGTTGCAAAGCAAAAGTGATAACTTAGGGTACTTTCACATCAGCAATATTTTGTTCTTCAAGCCACTTAGGCTGCTTTCACATCAGCGGTTTTTGCCGATCGCGGCAGATGCGGTGAAAAAACCGCATCTGCTGCGATTACCGCATAACCGCTGCACTTGCGGCACAGTTGCGGCAAGCCCCATGCAATGTCTATGGGGCTTGCAGTAAGTGTGCGGCAGGTGCGGCAAGTGCAGTTTCGGCACTTGCGGCAGGTGCGGCCGCGAAAAAAGATGCCATTTTATTTATCTAATTTTATGAGAGTTTGAAACTTAACCACAAGTTTTTCCCTCCCAAACTGTGCATATCGTTTAAAATAATTTTCATTGCTCCAATAGTCTAATATTAGACATACATACACTACCTCACACTGCCTAAATACTGTGACATATTGCACATGTGTGCTATTATTATGGGATTCTACCTAGATTTTCTGATGCCATCGTAAAATATGCTGCAGGACTTGGAGGAGGAAACGGAGGAGGAAGAGAAGTAATACGAAGAGTAAGTGGAGGAAGACATAGACGTGGTGCAGCACGGGGACAAGGCAGAGTAAAAAATGATGATGACGATGCTGGACTTGACTACCAACCGTTGCAGAGGTGTTACAGCAATAAACCAATGGGCCTTTGGCAAGGTTGGTGGACATGGAAGACTTTATGCTGCAATGCTTGCTGAAAGCCAGGCAAAATTATTAGCGTGAAGTCATGACTATTGAAAAGCCACAATTTTATACCGTTGTTATTAAAGCAAAATGGGGGAATTTTTTTATCTTTTTTTAAATTGGCTTATTTGCAAGATAAGCTTTGTTACCTGCTCTGCAATGCTTTCCATGAGTAAACGATTGCCTTCCATGTGATTGAACAGCAGAAATCTCTGCAATCCATGCAGACACATTGTTCCTCCACCTGTGCCTGCAAGTAGCTAAAGCAGCAGCAACACCTACCGTATATTTGTCATGAGGGACCAGATATTCTTCCATTATGACAACATGGCACAGTTCAACAAATACAGATGCACCATTTCAACAACTAGATTCAGTCGTACATAAACTGGGTCCTTTCTCAAGCAGATATCCTGAGCCACAGTCCCATGGATTATGGGTCAACAAATTGGACAAGTGGCAATAACTGACACAATTTGCAATGGGAGTAATGCTGTGTCCAGTGCCATGTTGGAGTGGCCAATATATTTGACACACCATAGTGGACCAGGTTATCTGTATCATCTAATTACTGTATATCAGAATACCTTGCTGCTGGAGATCCTGTTGCTGGCTTTAAACTGTTAATCATCTCCTTGCCTGTCCCGTATTAAATAACTACCATGCTGCTCCTACCAAAGCCACTGCACAGGCACAACAGCCACACACCCCCTGTCTGCCATTGTGTTTCATAGTGCTAGACCTTACTACTGTACTGCTACTGCCGGGGGCTGCTATTACAGACTCTAAACTGCCATGCATCGCCTTGCCAACTCTCTACATTGCTGCTCCTACCACAGCCACTGCTAAGCCATGCCAGTCATTTATCTTCTGTCTACCCATTGTGTCATATTGTTATACTGTATTACTGATGCAGACAAATGTACTCATGTATTTTTACCCTCAACAAACACTTCTCAAAATAGAGTTACCGTATATACTCGTGTATAAGCCGACCCGTGTATAAGCCGACCCCCCTACTTTTGCCCCCAAAACCTGGGAAAATCTATTGACTCGTGTATAAGCCGAGGGTGGACCCCAGCACAGGTATACAGCCCCCAGCAGTGTGGTATATAGCAGCCCCAGAGGTATATACAGCAGCCCCAGTGGTAGTATACAGCAGCAGCCCCAGTGGTAATATACATGCAGCCCCAGTAGTATATACAGCCCCAGTGGTAGTATATGCAGCCCCAGTGGTAGTATATGCAGCCCCAGTGGTAGTAAACAGCCCCAGTGGTAGTATATGCAGCCCCAGTGGTAGTAAACAGCCCCAGTGGTAGTATATGCAGCCCCAGTGGTAGTAAACAGCCCCAGTGGTAGTATATGCAGCCCCAGTGGTAGTAAACAGCCCCAGTGGTAGTATATGCAGCCCCAGTGGTAGTATATGCAGCCCCAGTGGTAGTAAACAGCCCCAGTGGTAGTATATGCAGCCCCAGTGGTAGTAAACAGCCCCAGTGGTAGTATATGCAGCCCCAGGGGTAGTAAACAGCCCCAGTGGTAGTATATGCAGCCCCAGTGGTAGTAAACAGCCCCTGTGGTAGTATATGCAGCCCCAGTGGTAGTTTATACAGCCCCAGTGGTAGTAAACAGCCCCAGTGGTAGTATATGCAGCCCCAGTGGTAGTAAACAGCCCCAGTGGTAGTATATGCAGCCCCAGTGGTAGTAAACAGCCCCTGTGGTAGTATATGCAGCCCCAGTGGTAGTATATACAGCCCCAGTGGTAGTAAACAGCCCCAGTGGTAGTATATGCAGCCCCAGTGGTAGTATATGCAGCCCCAGTGGTAGTAAACAGCCCCAGTGGTAGTATATGCAGCCCCAGTGGTAGTATATACAGCCCCAGTGGTAGTATATAGCCCCAGTGGTAGTAAACAGCCCCAGTGGTAGTATATGCAGCCCCAGTGGTAGTATATGCAGCCCCAGTGGTAGTAAACAGCCCCAGTGGTAGTATATGCAGCCCCAGTGGTAGTATATACAGCCCCAGTGGTAGTATATAGCCCCAGTGGTAGTAAACAGCCCCAGTGGTAGTATATGCAGCCCCAGTGGTAGTAAACAGCCCCAGTGGTAGTATATGCAGCCCCAGTGGTAGTATATGCAGCCCCAGTGGTAGTAAACAGCCCCTGTGGTAGTATATGCAGCCCCAGTGGTAGTAAACAGCCCCAGTGGTAGTAAACAGCCCCAGTGGTAGTATATGCAGCCCCAGTGGTAGTATATGCAGCCCCAGTGGTAGTATATGCAGCCCCAGTGGTAGTAAACAGCCCCCCCCTCCTTATCACGTCCCCCCCAGGCTGCGGCAGCTGTGAAAATAACAAACACTTTATACATCACCTTCCGACGCAGCTCCTCCGGTCCCGGCTCCTCCGCTCGCCGGCGTCTTCTTCTTGTGTCGGCTTCTGTGACCGCGCGCAGGAAATGACGTCATCTCCTGCGCCCGGTCACATGACACCGGCACCAGAAGGAAGAAGACGCCGGCGAGCGGAGGAGCCGGGACCGGAGGAGCTGCGTCGGAAGGTGATGTATAAAGTGTTTGTTATTTTCACAGCTGCCGCAGCCTGAGGGAAACATGATAAGGAGGGGGGGGCTGTTTATTTCTGCTGGGGGACCCATAATAAGGAGGGGGGGCTGTGTATTGCAATATGCACAGCATCCCCCCGCCGCTGATGGGCGGGGGGATGCCGTGCATATTCATTGCACTAATGAGGCGGCCCCACGTGACCGCCTGCGGTCACTGCGGCCCCCTCCTGCCTCCTCCAGCCACCGGTCACAGCCCCCCCCCACAGCATACCGTATGACCCGTGTATAAGCCGAGGGGGGGACTTTTCAGCCCAATTTTTGGGCTGAAAAACTCGGCTTATACACGAGTATATACGGTAATTTTTTTGAAAAGACTTGTGCAAACAAGCCATAATTTCTTCATGTGCATACATTTGTTCTGGTGGCTTGATGAAAAGCATGTGTAACTGCCTAATCATTGTGTGATTAGCAAACCTGTTGCAGACCCCCCAAAAAGGGATAATTGTTTCACATCTATGTTAGAGGTCATTACTTCTTTGCTTTCAAAACAGTACAGCTGTTTTCTCTGTCTAATTATGGAGATAATTTTTGGACTGACTATGAAAAAGCGGTTGTGATTCCATGTAGCAGAGTGCAAAGCTACTAATACCCCCGAAACAGGGATTGCTGTTGTACGCAACATCTAAAAATGTAACAGATTTTTCCATTTGCATCACCTCTCTGTAATCTACAACAAAGCTTTTATACCCCACACCAAAAAAGATAATTTTTAGACCAACTATACAATGTAAGTAGCCTAAAAAGACTGATACTGTTAAATATGCTGTTGGTTGTCTCAGGTAACCATCTGTTTTACATTAGTCAAATAGGTTGACAAAATTTGTACATTAAAAAAGCTATGTTTGAATTACAGAGCTAAAAAATATGTTCAATGGACTCCAAGGGGAATTCAGTGGTCTAATCATTTACAGGCAATTAGAGGCTTTATTTTTAAATTATGCAGTTCACACAAATGTATTAGCCACCAAACAAATTTTGGGAAAAAATCAGCAAAGC
This sequence comes from Allobates femoralis, assembly GCA_033576535.1. Classification (NCBI taxonomy): domain Eukaryota; kingdom Metazoa; phylum Chordata; class Amphibia; order Anura; family Aromobatidae; genus Allobates; species Allobates femoralis. The sequence continues at coordinate 320,981,293 of JARQOC010000001.1, forward strand.
CAGAGAATTCCAATTTCAAAAGATCCGCTCAGCTCTAGCTGCCATCAGTCGAGGTTTGTACAAGGTTATACCTTACAAAAGGTCTCTAGAGGCCCGCCAGGGCTATATTGATATTTTCAAGTGTATTCGCACACCAGATTTTTTTAGCAAAAAATATCACTTTATTCGTTAAAATAAATTCCCATTAAAATATTTTCTACAATACATAAAAACAACATGTTAAAGGGCCCACAGTCCCTATTATGCACATTACTACAGGGTTGGCAACAAATACATGGGGGATCAGAAATTCATATAGAAATGCATATAGCACCACCACTTTTGTACCTAATATTCTTTCTCCCCACAAATTTAGAAATAACCTAAAATTTCAAGCAGTCCTGCTGCTGTTTAACAAATGGAGGTTAGATTGAAAATATATATAGTACCTGATGCAAAGCGATCCATGTAGCAAATCACTCCTTAGTCCCCTGCTGCCACTGTAACCCTGCCACAATTCCACAGCCGACGTACGTTTCAAAGTTCTAAATGACCTTTTCTTCAGGGCGTGCATCTGGCGGGCCTATAGAGATATTTTGTAAGGTATAACGTTATATGGTGAAGCACCTTATTTAAGGGGGACCTTTGATGTGGAGGTTTGTACAAGGGGCTAATCTCTAGGATGCCCGAGTGAATTGCAGAAATCTTGAAAAATAAGGGTCCACAGAGTAAATATTGAGTCTTTGCATAAACTTTATGTATTTGTCAATAAAAGTTTGGAAACTTATGACATTATTTTAACAGTACTTCAGTACCTATAGAAGTGCATGACTAAAATACCTAAAACTTTGCGAAAACAAAAACTTTTGTCCACAACTGTACATCATTGCAAATACAGATTTTGCTCCAGGAAAACAGCGTGGGTAAGTGATGTGGCCAGGGATAGGGGTACTCGGACACCGGGGCTGATGACTTGAATAGGGAGTCACAGGTGGACGAGAACCCGGTTCCGTGCCCTGGTTATCATTTGGGTAGATGGTGGGGGAAGAAGGGAGTATTTATAGGGGATTGTAACGCCACCTGTAGTTCCCAGTAATATGGTACCGGCACTGCAAGCCGGCCACTGAGGTGATGGAGGGTGCAGCAGAGAATAGTCCAGCTCCCTACAGGTGGAGCCAATACCTCAGGGCAGCAGTGAAACAAGATGGTGAGGGATGGTAGTAGTGATTGTTGGT
>JARQOC010000001.1:320982606-321003628 GCA_033576535.1 Allobates femoralis
ATCTCCTTGCCTGTCCCGTATTAAATAACTACCATGCTGCTCCTACCAAAGCCACTGCACAGGCACACCAGCCACACACACCCTGTCTGCCATTGTGTTTCATAGTGCTAGACCTTACTACTGTACTGCTACTGCCGGGGCTGCTTTTACTGACTCTAAACTGCCATGCATCTCCTTGCCAACTCTCTACATTGCTGCTCCTACCACAGCCACTGCTAAGCCATGCCAGTCATTTATCTTCTGTCTACCCATTGTGTCATATTGTTATACTGTATTACTGATGCAGACAAATGTACTCATGTATTTTTACCCTCAACAAACTCTTCTCAAAATAGAGTTAATTTTTTTGAAAAGACTTGTGCAAACAAGCCATAATTTCTTCATGTGCATACATTTGTTCTGGTGGCTAGATGAAAAGCATGTGTAACTGCCTAATCTTTGTGTGATTAGCAAACCTGTTGCAGACCCCCCAAAAAGGGATAATTGTTTCACATCTATGTTACAGGTCATTACTTCTTTGCTTTCAAAACAGTACAGCTGTTTTCTCTGTCTAATTATGGAGATAATTTTTGGACTGACTATGAAAAAGCGGTTGTGATTCCATGTAGCAGAGTGCAAAGCTACTAATACCCCCGAAACAGGGATTGCTGTTGTACGCAACATCTAAAAATGTAACAGCTTTTTCCATTTGCATCACCTCTCTGTAATCTACAACAAAGCTTTTATACCCCACACCAAAAAAGATAATTTTTAGACCAACTATACAATGTAAGTAGCCTAAAAAGACTGATACTGTTAAATATGCTGTTGGTTGTCTCAGGTAACCATCTGTTTTACATTAGTCAAATAGGTTGACAAAATTTGTACATTAAAAAAGCTATGTTTGAATTACAGAGCTAAAAAATATGTTCAATGGACTCCAAGGGGAATTCAGTGGTCTAATCATTTACAGGCAATTAGAGGCTTTATTTTTAAATTATGCAGTTCACACAAATTTATTAGCCACCAAACAAATTTTGGGAAAAAATCAGCAAAGCCAGAGAATTCCAATTTCAAAAGATCCGCTCAGCTCTAGCTGCCATCAGTCGAGGTTTGTACAAGGTTATACCTTACAAAAGGTCTCTATAGGCCCGCCAGGGCTATATTGATATTTTCAAGTGAATTCGCACACCAGATTTTTTTTAGCAAAAAATATCACTTTATTCGTTAAAATAAATTCCCATTAAAATATTTTCTACAATACATAAAAACAACATGTTAAAGGGCCCACAGTCCCTATTATGCACATTATTACAGGGTTGGCAAAAAATACATAGGGGATCAGAAATTCATATAGAAATGCATATAGCACCACCACTTTTGTACCTAATATTCTTTCTCTAACCCCCTCAAATTTAGAAATATCATAAAAATTTCAAGCAGTCCTGCCGCTGTTTAACAAATGGAGGTTAGATTCAAAATATATATAGTACCTGGTGCAAAGCGATCCATGTAGCAAATCACTCCTTAGTCCCCTGCTGCCACTGTAACCCTGCCACAATTCCACAGCCGACGTACGTTTCAAAATTCTACATGACCTTTTCTTCAGGGCGTGCATCTGGCGGGCCTATAGAGATATTTTGTAAGGTATAACATTATATGGTGAAGCACCTTATTTAAGGGGGACCTTTGATGTGGAGGTTTGTAAAAGGGGCTGATCTCTAGGATGCCCGAGTGAATTGCAGAAATCTTGAAAAATAAGGGTCCACAGAGTAAATATTGAGTCTTTGCATAAACCTTATGTATTTGTCAATAAAAGTTTGAAAAATTATGACCTAATTTTAACAGTACTTCAGTACCTATAGAAGTGCATGACTAAATTACCTAAAACTTTGTGAAAACAAAAACTTTTGTCTACAACTGTACATCATTGCGAATACAGACTTTGCTCCAGGAAAACAGTGTGGGTAAGTGATGTGGCCAGGGTACTCGGACATCGGGGCTGATGACTTGAATAGGGAGTCACGGGTGGACGGGAACCTGGTTCCATGCCCTGGTTATCATTTGGGTAGATGGTGGGGAAGAAGGGAGTATTTACAAGGGATCGTGACGCCACCTGTAGTTCCCAGTAATATGGTACCGGCACTGCAAGCCGGCCACTGAGGTGATGAAGGGTGCAGCAGAGAATAATCCAGCTCCCTACAGGTGGAGCTAATACCTCAGGGCAGCGGTGAAAGAAGATGGTGAGGGATGGTAGTAGTGATGGTTGGTGCTGCAGTTCTTACCCCTCCGCTGAGCTGCTGATAGTGCTGAGCCCTCCGGGCACCCGCAGGAAGAATAACGGAAACCAGTTCAAGTTTAACTCCACTTTACTCGGTACCGGCAGATGTTAAAACGTAACACGATACAGCTTGGTTTACAGGGTGGATGTTGCCAGCTCAGGGTTCCCCCCTATGGAGTCTCTAGATGTTTGCGTTCTTTGTCATTTAGGGTCTCCTTACTTCTTCCTAGTTCTACCACCCTCGCAGAGCTCCCCCGCCAGTCCCCTGATCTCTCACGCTGGGGCACGGTTCTCCTTTACCATTTCAGATGGGGCCGGTTACTTCACCTGCGACCGGTACTCGGGCCGTTACTCCTGTTGTCTAGGATGTATTTGTAGGCCTGAGGGGAGAGGTACCTTGTGGTGCTGTCAGAAACCTGGTTTCTGCCTGGTTCCCGGGCCTGCAGCTTGTCAGTCTGCAGATAGAGCTGAACTTCTATCTGCCTCGGCTTCCTGCGTTGCCGGTGTTCCCTCAACATGACCAGCTGGCTCCAACCAGTCCTGGCCCGTTGCCTGCTGTCCTGGGCCGCCACTTGAAGATGGGGCTCCCGCCTGTTGGCTGTGCTGTCAGGCCTGTCCTTCCTGACTGCCTTCCCAGCACTAACTAAAAACTGTCACTCCCTTCTGCATCTACCCTAGGCTCCACCCCCTTTTGGGACCTACTAAATTACTGGTCCCCCCTACTCTAGTGGCCTAATCCTAGGTGTGTGCACGTACAGACTCCACAGGTTTAACCCTGAACTAGCAACTTACAGAGTTATCACATTTGGTCGTCATACTGTAATACCTCCCTGTGGCGCCCAGCCGCAGGGGCACCACACAAGCTGCATTGATATATATGTACCTGCTAAATGAACTGTTTATTGCTGATATATCTTCATGCAAAGAAGAGGGCTTTTTTTATTGTTGATTGACGTGGAGTTTTATGACATCAATAAAGCTGCACTTTTGGACTAAGATCATTGCCTGCGTGAATGCCACCTAATGCCTACCTGAGGCGGTACATATGTTTAAACAAAGACCACCACCACAACCACAATACATTAATGGCTATCCTGAGAAGGATGAATATGGATGGTACAGTGCTGTGCTAATTAATTGGGACAAAGCAAAAAAAAAAAAAACTACCGTATATACTCGTGTATAAGCCGACCCGTGTATAAGCCGACCCCCCTACTTTTGCCCCAAAAATCTGGAAAAACCTATTGACTCGTGTATAAGCCGAGGGTGGACCCCAGCACAGGTATACAGCCCCCAGCAGTGTGGTATACAGGCCCCCCCAGTGGTATACAGGCCTCCCCAGTGGTAGTATATAGCAGCCCCAGTGGTAGTATATAGAAGCCCCAGCAGCCCCAGTGGTAGTATATAGCAGCCCCAGTGGTAGTATATAGAAGCCCCAGCAGCCCCAGTGGTAGTATATAGAAGCCAAAGCAGCCCCAGTGGTAGTATATAGAAGCCCCAGCAGCCCCAGTGGTAGTATATAGAAGCCCCAGCATCCCCAGTGGTAGTATATAGCAGCCCCAGTGGTAGTATATAGAAGCCCCAGCAGCCCCAGTGGTAGTATATAGAAGCCCCAGCAGCCCCAGTGGTAGTATATAGCAGCCCCAGTGGTAGTATATAGAAGCCCCAGCAGCCCCAGTGGTAGTATATAGAAGCCAAAGCAGCCCCAGTGGTAGTATATAGAAGCCCCAGCAGCCCCAGTGGTAGTATATAGAAGCCCCAGCAGCCCCAGTGGTAGTATATAGAAGCCCCAGCATCCCCAGTGGTAGTATATAGCAGCCCCAGTGGTAGTATATAGAAGCCCCAGCAGCCCCACTGGTAGTATATAGAAGCCCCAGCAGCCCAGTGGTAGTATATAGAAGCCCCAGTGGTAGTATATAGAAGCCCCAGCAGCCCCAGTGGTAGTATATAGAAGCCCCAGCAGCCCCAGTGGTAGTATATAGCAGCCCCAGTGGTAGTATACAGCAGCCCCAGCAGCCCCAGTGGTAGTATACAGCAGCCCCGGCAGCCCCAGCGGTAGTATACAGCAGCCCCAGTAATCCAGGGCCCCCCCAGCCTTGCTCCGGTAACCTGTAAAGGAAAATATACTTATCACTGTCCCGCTGCCGTCCCCGCTCGCCGCTGCCGTCCGCGATCCTCCATCTTCATGCGTCTTCTTCCGGTTTCCTGTGTTCGTCGCCGGCAATGACATCATTGCTGGCGACGAACACAGGAAGCCGGAAGAAGACGCATGAAGATGGAGGATCGCGGACAGCAGCGGCGAGCGGGGACGGCAGCGGGACAGTGATAAGTATATTTTCCTTTACAGGTTACCGGAGCAAGGCTGGGGGGGCCCTGGATTACTAAGGCTGCTGTATACTACCGCTGGGGCTGCTATATACACTGGGGCCGTATTGACTCGCGTATAAGCCGAAGGGCCTAGTTTTCAGCCCAATTTTTGGGCTGAAAACTCGGCTTATACGCGAGTATATACGGTATTTTTGAATATTTAATAATAAAATGTTATAATGCACTGTTACAAACCAATTGTAAGAAATATGTCCTCCTTTAGCAGATATGAGATTTTCAATGCGTTTTGGAATTGATTCTACCAAGATTTTGCATAAATTCTTCAATTCTTCATCATGGAACCACACTTGTATGGCACTGTTTATTATTATGGCACTTATGTTCATTAAGAGTAATAATTCTAGACCCCTTCCGTGGAGTAACATCCATTTTTACAGGCACGAATCACACTGAGATAAAGTACACTAAACCACTCCTCACAGAAATGAGCTCTCAACTGAAGCTGAGGGGGCAGCTAGCTGTTATTTTCTGACTAACACCAGTCACACCACATTTTATTACTCAAGGTTGTACACTCACACCTGTTCAAAGCAGTTAAACCTGGTTTGAATCACTGACTGGTAATCAACTTACAATTTTACTTAAAAAATGCTTTGTCCCAATTCATTTGCACAGCACTGTATAATATCTACATGCACCTATACATCATGTCTACATGTGCCTGTGTCATGTTAGTAAGACAAGCCGCCTAAAGCAGGATGGCCCGTCCACCTGGAAATGGTTTCAAATGCATATGGTTAGGCGAGAAACTCAATTAAGTAGGGAAAGAAACTGAAGACCCCTTACAGGGCTAGGCAATTACAGCAGGAAACATTTCTAAGGGGTACATGTGTGGGGGGTCAGACACGTGTGGCATTGAAAGCTAAGTGGCTTGCAGTTACTTCATGGCACATGACTAATATTCGTCTTCTCTTCACTTCTCTTCTCTTCATACTAGTAATATTCCAACACCACTTGCTGTCATTCTGCATCTGCTAAACTCATTGTAATCACTGCATGTCAAATCTTCCTGTGTTTGCTGCAATGACCTCCATTGCAGTATGAGCCTGACTCACAGAGGCTAATGGTAATATTCCAACACCGCTTGCTGTCATTCTGCATCTGCTGAACTCGTTGTAATCACTGCATGTCAAATCTTCCTGTGTTTGCTGCAATGACCTCCATTGCAATATCAGCCTGACTCACAGAGGCTAATGGTAATATTCCGTCTCTGCATTTATTGTAAACTCTCCTATGCCATCTCTATGCATTATACTTCTTTACTCACCAGTATATGACTATTTCTCACATTGTAAATGTTATCTTGTTGGAGGTGTGAGAGTCTGGAGCCAGTTTTACCTAATGTATGATCTGTGGCCTTTCATCATCTACCTCTCCCCTGCTGTTCTGTGTAGTTGTTAATTACCTGAAGCCATGTGACTTCCCACAATCCCCCTCACCTGATTCTGTAGTGTTTTCTATAAATTTAGTTAATTTCTAAGGGGTACACGTGTGGGGAGTGAGACACGTGTGGCATCTCATGCAAAGTGGCATTGAAGGCTAACTGGCTTGCAGTTACTTCATGGCAATTAGTCGGGGAAGGAGTCTGGTAAGCCACTCTCTTAATTTTTTTTTTTCTTTCCCCCTCTACCATGTCCTTAACTTCAATGTCTATTGTTCTATGTGCCTTAGCCATTTACCTTCACCACCCCATCTCCCCACCATCACCCCTCATCCACATAAGCCCCTCTCTCCTTCCCTCTACTTTAGTGAGCTCCCATACTCTCTTCATCTTACTGAATAATCTCAGACCACCATGCTCCAGGGTGTTGCATCAGAAACAAGTCACAATTACAACAACTATTTCCCTTTCCTCTTTTTACTGCTGCTCCTGTAAGGTGATATCTCTCCAAATCCTAGTCCATCCTCCACCAACTACAACCTCTCTCCCACCACACATAGAAACCCCACTAACCTTACTTGCACACCTTCACCTCCCTCTTTTAATTGTGCTCTCTGGAATTCACGGTTTGTATGCAATAAGCTTCCATTCATTTATAACTATTTCCTCACTAACTCCTTTAATCTGCTGGCCCTCACAGAAACCTGGATCCAGGATTCAGACACTGCTTCTCTTGCTGCTACTTCTCTTGGCGGCTTACGTTTCTCTCCTTCCCCAAGACTTGGGAACAGACATGGTGGTGGAGTTGGCTTACTCCTGTCTCCAAAATGTACTTTCCAGGTCATCCCCTCAGCTTCATCACTCTCATTCCCCTCTTTTGAGGTCCACACTATTGGGCTCTTCCATCCTCTTCCCCTCAGAGTATCGATGGTATACCGCCCCCAGGATCACCCACCAAGTTCCTCAACCATTTATCCGCATGGCTGCCGCATTTCCTGTCCTCAGAATTATCAACCCTTATGCTGGGAGACTTTAACATTCCCATAAACAGCCCCATCTCCCCATCTGCATCCCAACTCCTATCTCTAACCACATCTTTTGGCCTCTCTCGGCTCTCAACTTCAGAGACACACAAGGGTGGTAAAACCCTTGACCTGATCTTTGTCCGGCTCTGCTCTACCTCCTCCATAAATAATTCAACTCTTCCCCTCTCTGACCACAACATTCTCTCCTTCACGCTCATAAACCCTCACCCACCCCAGCACATTCCTACCTATCACACATTCAGAAATCTACAGGCCATTAACCCTCATACACTCACAGACTCTCTATACTCATCACTGTCCCCAATCTCCTCATTCTCCTGTCCCAATCAGGCAGTAAGTCACTTAAATGACTCTCAGAAGCTCCCTGGACCAAGTTGCTCCCCTCACCCTCAGAACCTCCAAACACAAAGTGAAACAGCCCTGGCTCACATCACAAACTCGATTCCTCCAGCGATCCTGTAGGAGTGCTAAACGTCTATGGAGGAAAACCTGCACTCCAGAAAACTGCATTCACTATAAATTTATGCTGAGAACTTACAACTCTGCCCTTCAAATTACCAAACAAACCTTCTTCACCACCCTGATCTCCTCACTGTCCAACAACCCAAAAAAACTCTGACACCTTTCACTCTCTCCTCAGTCGTAAAGTGCAGGCCCCTATCACTGACCTCTGTGCTGATGATCTGGCTTCTTACTTCACAGAGAAAATAGAAAACATTCGTCAGGAAATTAACTCCCAACCTCAAATTGCTATTACCCCTACCTCTCCCCACATTTCCTCCGGCTCACTCTCCACATTCGACCCAGTCACAGAAGAAGAAGTCTCCAGGCTCCTCTCTTCCTCTCGTCCCACCACATGCACTGCTGACCCCATCCCCTCACACCTACTCCAGTCTCTCTCTCTGGTGGTCACCACTCACCTAACCAAAATCTTCAATCTCTTCCTCTCTTCTGGAATCTTCCCCTCCTCCTTCAAACACTCAATCATTACACCATTATTAAAGAAAACTTCTCTCGACCCATCCTGCACAAACAACTACAGACCAGTCTCCAATCTCCCCTTCATCTCTAAACTCCTGGAGCGCCTGGTTTACTCCCGCCTCACTCATTACTTCTCCACTCACTCTCTTCTAGACCCATTACAGTCTGGCTTCCACCCCTTACATACTACAGAAACTGCTCTCACCAAAGTGACCAACGACCTTCTGATAGCAAAACGTAATGGTGACCACTCTCTGCTTATTCTTCTTGAACTCTCTGCAGCCTTTGACACTGTTGACCACCATCTCCTACTCTCCATGCTACACTCCATCGGCATCAAGGACACGGCTCTCTCCTGGTTCTCTTCCTATCTTTCTGACCGCTCTTTCAGTGTATCATTTGATGGTTCCACTTCCTCATAATAACGCCTAGTCAGCAGGCTTGCTATCTGGGTGGTATGTTTGACTCTGATCTTTCCTTCACCCCATATATACAATCTCTCGCCCACTCTTGCACCTGAAGAACATCTCTAGAATTCGCCCCTTTCTCACCTTAGAAACCACAAAAACCCTCACTGTGACCTTGATTCACTCCCACCTTGACTATTGTAATTCTCTTTTAATTGGCCTCCCCCGAACTAGACTCTCTCCTCTCCAGTCCATCCTTAATGCAGCAGCCAGCATCACCTATCTGGCCAATCGTTACTCAGATGCCTCCACACTGTGCCAGTCATTGCAGTGGCTGCCTATACACTATAGGATCCATTTCAAACTGCTTTTTCTCACCCACAAAGCTCTTCACAGTGCAGAACCCCCCTACATCTCCTCCCTCATCTCTGTCTACCACCCAATCCGTTCTCTTCATTCTGGAAGTGACTTTAGACTCACTTCTGCATTAATCCGAACCTCCCACTCCTGGCTCCAAGACTTCTCTCGAGCTGCACTAATTCTCTGGAATGCTCTACCCCAAGAGATTAGGTGTATCCACAACTTACATAGCTTCAGGTGATCCCTAAAAACACATCTTTTTAGGGCGGCCTATCATGATCCCTAGTCAAAGTCATCTAGACATAGCCTATCCGCTCCACCAGTCTCAAGTGGATCACAAATAATGGGTGGTGGCCTCCTATACTACTCCTAACTGTTCCCCATCTCCTCAAGTCGACTATACCATCAATGTAAATAAGCACCTGTACTTTGTCACCCCCCTCATTGTTAGATTGTAAGCTCTTATGAGCAGGGCTGTCATTATTTGCTCTAATTATTGTATTGTATTATGCTTTGTATTGTATTGTTTTTGGTATTGTATTATATTTTCTAATTGTTTCTTATGATTGTTTAAACGTGAACATTGTATTGGGAAGCGCTGCAGAATATGTTGGCGCTATATAAATAAAATTATTATAATTATTATTATTGGTTCTCAAGGAAACACAAATCCTGATCTTTGTGGACTCAAGGGCAGGCAACTACATTTCCCAGGAATAACTCAGAACCTATGGAAAATTATATTTATTAGGGTGTACATAACTCACAAAATTATGGTAGACATATTTTCAGTCTCAGGATATCGGGGCAAAAAAATGCACCTTTTTCCTTAGCTGTGCATCGCGCCTACCAACTTCAAATTAATATCTAGCTGGAAGACATTATACGCATCATGTTTGCTATCTATAAACAATGAAATTCATAATAAGAAACTTGGCCCTAATATTTCTGACCTTGAACAACCAGAAGCCAAAATATGAGGAAAGCTGGGATTTCATCCTACAGTCACCCCCACATGAGTTCACCAAGAGTTTGATCCAGTGAGGGATTAATAGTTGTCCACCATATTTATTCAGTGTTCTTCTGTGGTGGTGTCATGTCGTTCAAAGTGCTGGAAGTAACCGGAAGCCCCTGGCTCCCATCACCTCTCATGTGGGCCAGCAAACAAGGAATCGGGCAACTGACTTATGTATGTCTGCTTATACCTTTTGTACTATCACCTGTATTTGCATATGTTTTTATTTTGTCTGTATATTCATTGTATAAATACTGCTTTTATCTAGTGTGCTCTTCAGGCAATTAAATATCCAACTAAATTCTGGCTTGCTCTTTTATCTTGATGCAAGAATTCCCATGTTTGTGTTCTTGGTTTAGCATTACATGCTACCAGGGCTTGTTTCTGTCCAATTATAACCCATTAATGTACCCAGCTAATATGTAACGAGGATCTGGTGGCAATCTTACCATGATGGCAGGACTCTGCTTTGCTGGGGCTAGTGAAAAGGGTCTCCCAGACTGTCAGGGTTCTGAGCAAGTGGGGTGTCACATCGGAGGTTGCGTGAATCACCATCTCTTACTCCTCGTGCCTCCCTGTGCTCATGTGGACAGAGGGTGTATTTGTAAAACTGTCGAAGTTGAATGTCACGTGTTGGCGAAAGTGATGAAATTGTATTGTGTGGCTCCGGCATATTAGAGACGTCAGAGTGGGGCTGCGAGGTGTGGTTTGTCACAATAAGATCTGATCATCAATGTTTAGGTACCTGAGAAAAATTGTTAACTATATAGACTCTTAAAGGGAACCAACCACCCCCAATGACCCCCCCGGACTATTAATATTGGTCCCTACACACAGCACATACATGTGCTGCAATGATTTTTGCTAAAAAAACCGGTTTTTAAAACTTGAGATAATGCTTTTGAAAGTTTAAAACGAATGGACGGATGGGCGTTACTTATCTGTTTGAAAAGCTGGGTTGCAGCTGTCAGTCATCCCCCCCGTGTCCCGCAGCAGCAGTAACGTCCAGCCCTTTGCAGCGTCACAGCCCTGTGCACGGGCTCGCATGCCCGTGCACACGTCATCATCTACAGCCGGGAAGCGAGCGCGCGCTCTGACTTCCTGCGCTCGGCTGTGGAAGTCAGAGCGCGCGCTCCCAACCCGGCTGTAGATGATGACGTGTGCACGGGCATGCGAGCCCGTGCACAGGGCTGTGACGCTGCAAAGGGCTGGACGTTACTGCTGCTGCGGGACACGGGGGGGATGACTGACAGCTGCAACCCGGCTTTTCAAACAGATAAGTAACGCCCATCCGTCCATTCGTTTTAAACTTTCAAAAGCATTATCTCAAGTTTTAAAAACCGGTTTTTTTTAGCAAAAATCATTGCAGCACATGTATGTGCTGTGTGTAGGGACCAATATTAATAGTCCGGGGGGTCATTGGGGGTGGTTGGTTCCCTTTAAACATTATATCAGTATACTGTATATGCTCAAGTATAAGCCGAGTTTTTCATCACAAGTTTTGTACTGAAAAGTGCCCCTCTTGGCTTATACTCGAGTCAGTATCAGTGGGGGGTTTCTGACCGGGAGCTGGACGAAGCAGGAGGAGGAGGAGGGAGGCTGTAGAAGGAGCATGATGTCACGTGAGCCCTCTCATTAATCTAATGTAATATGCACTGCATCCCACTGTCAATCACCGACAGGGGGAGCGGAGCACATTACATTAGACTGCCCTCCATAACAGTTTGTGGCCCCCATGCTGGTGATCATAATAATAATAAAGCTTTGACCTCACACTCCGACGATTCTATGCCGGCATCTAGCATCCTCCCTCCGGTCTTCGTGCTTCTAATGTCATGTGACTGGCGCCGCACTTACGTCATCACTCTGAGCCCTGTCACATGACCTTAGAAGTAGAAATACCAAAGGGAGGACATTCGGTGCTGGCATAGAATCGTCGGAGGGTGAGTTCAAAGCTTTATTATTTTATAGTAATCACCAGCATGGGGGCCATAAACTGTGATGGGGTTTACAATGATTAGAGGCTATATACCAGTGATGGGGATGTACAATGATATGGGGCTAAATACCAGTGATGGATGGGGTGTGTGTACAATAACGGGGGGCTATATACCAGTGATGAGGGGGTGTACAATAATGGGGGGTTATTGGATGGGGGTCTATATACCAGGGATGTGGGTCTATATATCTGTGATGGGGGCTGTAAACCAGTGATGGGAGGCTATATACAGTAATGAAGCTATAAACCAGTGATGGGGCCTGTAAACCAGTGATGGGGTGCTATATACAGTGATGAGGCTATAAACCAGTGATGGGGGCTATAAGCCAGTGATGGGGGCTATATACCAATGATGGGGGCTATATACCAGTGATGGGGGTGCTATATACATTAATGGGGCTATATACCAGTGATGGGGGGCTATATACCAGTGATAGGCTATATACAGTAATGGGGCTATAAACCAGTGATGAGTCTATAAACCAGTGATGGGGGTACAATATACAGTAATGGGGCTATAAACCAGTGATGGGGCTATATACCAATGATGGGTGTTATATACCAGTGATAGGAGGCTATATACAGTAATGGGGCTATAAACCAGTGATGGGGCCTGTGAACCAGTGATGGGGGTGCTATATACAGTGATGAGGCTATAAACCAGTGATGGGGGAGCTATATACAGTAATGGGGCTATAAACCAGTGATGGGGGCTATAAACCAGTGATGGGGTGCTATATACCAATGATGGGGGCTATATACCAGTGATGGGGGTGCTATATACATTAATGGGGCTATATACCAGTGATGGAGGTGCTATATATCAGTAATGGGGCTATATACCAGTGATGGGGGTCTATAAACCAGTAATGGGGGTGCTATATACAGTAATGGGGCTATATACCAGTGATGTGGTGCTGTATACAGTAATGGGTTTATAAACCAGTGATGGGGGCTATATACCAGTCATGCGGGGCTATATGCAGTAATTGGGCTATAAACCAGTAATGGTGGCACTGTATACAGTAATGGGGGCTATATAACGGTGATGGGGACATATAACAGGGATAGGGTCGCTGTACACTAGTGATGGGCCTATATACCAATGATGGGGGCTATATATTGTGATGGGGCTATATACAGTCATGATTGCAATATACCAATGATGGGGGGCTATATACCAGTGATGAGGAGCAATATACCAGGATGGCAGTCTGCTGCATTTCCCACCCTAGCCTTATACTCGAGTCAATAAGTTTCCCCAGTTTTTGGGGTAAAATTAGGGGCCTCGGCTTATACTCGGGTTGGTTTATACTTGAGTATATACGGTATTTTAAAACACACAAATATTCTTTTAAGTTCAGATGTGGGACACTATCTTTACATTTATCTTTGTAACACTGAGAAATTTGCCATTTTAAATGTACTAAAGTATGTGTGATGTTAAATAGAAGACTGTGCTGATGTGTTAGGATGGAATGCACATGAGATAAAAAAAAATCAGGTTTGTGCTGATTTTGTCAGAATCTGTCAATATTCTAAGGTGTTTTTTATGTCACCCAACTATCCTAGAAGAAAAGGTCAGAAAAAATGTTTCTTCTGCCAGGAGATAAGTCACTGTGAGAAGTGTCTGACAGTGGCTTGTCTTCTTCCTTATGTAATAAACATGCATGTTCCGCTGGGCTGAGCATGCATGTTTATGGGAAGGTCGAAGGGGATACATTACCTGTCTGCAGAATAAACATTCAACTGACAGCTTTCTTATTTGTAATGCCAACTTTAGAGTACCAGATACTAAATGACTTCTATACAAAAGTATTCTCAACACTGCCAACCCTAGGGATCACTAAAATGTGTGTTAAAGTTTGCTAGTTAGATTAATTACTTATGCTGTAATTTATTTTGCGTATTTAAGGTATTATAAACACAGAAAAACATTGGAATCTGAGAGTCCTCAGTGGTTGATACATTTTAGTGGCTAACTGGAAAGATGGTAAACAAAGCAAGCTTTCGGGACACTAAGGCCACTTCGTCAGGCTGACAATGACTCATATTCTGAAAAAACATACATATATACATAAGCAAGGTTAGATGCTGTAGAAAATATGACAGGTGAGGTAAAGCAGAGTCAAGTTAGGGAGGGGAAGAGGATCTGGGAAAGTAAAGTCAAAATTCTAAGATAAGAGGAACAGATTGTATTATTGTTCTATGATTAGTGGCCTCTGGAGACCTGAAGATTCCTCAGTGAGTTGTAGAAAGTCATAAATCGAAGCGAGAGTTCACATAAGAAGTGTCAAAAGTTCATTGTCCTCCAACTTGAGTCTGAAACACAAAAGACAGTCATGCGGCTGCGATTAAGGTACACAACGAGTTGCTATGGACCCATGTTTCCAGGCAGCACTAATACCGGACAGCGTTAACGGCAAGAAACGTTGGTCCTAAACCAAGTCTGACCCTATCCAATCCCTAGCACCTCCATGACATTAGATAAGTGACTACAGGAATAGAACTTTGTAAAAGTTAAATTGGAATCACATAGGCTTCACCACAATCTATGGGACATCATAAAAATCACAACTCAAATATAATCTTCTATTTTAGGCACCACATGATAAAAAGGATATAGGAAAGTGGGAGACTTGTCTAAGGCATGTGACTATTTTATAAATAGAAGGAGAAGTTGCTCTTACAATGAGGAACATAGACAAGAAGATACTTGAAATATGCGTATAAGTATATTGCTGGTAAAAATGAAGCATGGGTAGATGATTTGTAATTTACAAAAAACGTAAAAACAACTAGAAAACATGTGAAGGATAGTTGATTTTGACATCAATATATAAAAGGGTCCTTTAATGAGTCATTAAATAAGGCTGGGGTCACACTTGCGGCAGGGCTCTGCGGATCCTGATGCGGTTTTGAGCAGTAAAAGTGCTCAAAACCGGATCAGAAACTGCATCCCACAGGAGCCCATTATAGTAACCGGATTGCACTACATGCAATCCGGTTGCCACTTGCAGTTGCAGCCTGCGGTAAAAATCATGCAGGCTGCAGCTTTCGCAGCGGTTTGCAAACCGTACGAGGCTTGCTATAATGGGCTCCTACGAGAGCCCAGGCGGCTGCTGCAGGGATAAACAAAGGGTTAATGTTAATAATAGATGTGGGCAACATGTCTCTAGGGGGTGCCCACCCTCCCTAGAGACATGCTGTCCACTCAGGTGGGCATGCGAGGGGTTGATGTGGGCATTTATAGTTTGCCGGCATTTTCATTTTTATGAATGAACCCGGCGGCTCCTCACTGTGTAGAAGATACAGTACGTAATGTATGTACTGTATGAGCCGCTAGCCTTGGTCCTGAAAGTATTAACATTCCGTCTATGGCGATGTGCTGCCCGTAAACCTAATGTTAATACTTTCAGGACCATGGATAGCGGCTCATACAGTACATACAGTACGTACTGTATGTACTACACAGTGAGGAGACGCCAGGTTCATTCATAAACACATGTCTACTTTATAGCACCGCAATTTTTTAAACAACTTTTTTTTCTTTTAGGAAGTTAAAAGTGTTGAAAGTTTATCAACAATTTCTCATTTCTCCAACAATATTTACAAAACCATTTTTTTAAAGACCACATCACATTTGAAGAGACTTTGAAGGGCCTACATGACAGAAAACACCCAAAAGTGACACAATTCCAAAAACTGCACCCCTCAAACTCATTAAACTACATAAAAGAAGTTGATTAACCCTTCTCGTGCTTCACGGGAACTAAAGCAACGTGGAAGGACAAAATGAAAATGTAACTTTTTCCAACAAAATTGTTAATTTAGCTTCAAATATTGCATTTTCAGAAGGGTATCAGGACAAATTGCACCACATACAAGTGCAGATCAATGAGTTAGAATATGATCAAAAAGTTAATTCATTTCAGTAATTCAATACATAAAGTGAAACATATATAGAGTCGTTACAAACAGAGTGATCTATATCAAGTGTTTATTTCTGTTAATGGTGATGATTCTTACAGCCAATGAAAACCCAAAGGTCATTATCTCAGAAAATAGATTGGCTATTATATTATCAAAAACTCTTTTTTTTACAAAATAAAGTTTTTTTGCATCACTGTATTTTTAAGGCTGCAGTTCTTTTCTTTTTCTGCCAACAGAGTCACGTAAGGGCATGGTTTTGTGGGATGAATAGAAGTTTTTATTAGCATCATTTTGGGTCATAATATCTTTTGATCGCTTTCTCTTCTGCTTTATGTGAAGCAGGATCAAGAAGAAGTAGCAATTCAGGATTTTTTTTGTACACCATTCAACGTGTTGTAAAAGTGATAACAGCTTTATTCTTCAGGTCAGTACGATTATAGCGATACCACATTTGTATAGCTTTTTTCTATTTTGCCACATTTCACCATAAAAACAACTCTATGGAAAAAAAATGTTTTTGCATTGCTGTGTTCTGAGAGCTACTGCTTTTATATTTTATCGATAATGGAGAGGAGAGAAGGAGTGCAATTCCTCTCCCAATTCCCTATGTGCCATTATCGATATCAATCACGACATTTAGGGGATTAAACTGCCAGGAACCATCTGTGAATGTGAGAGCCGGGGCTTGGCTGTCGTGCATAGCTCCTGTGCAACTGCGATCACCAGGATGTACCTGTACGCGCAAGGTCTGGAAGTCCATAACAAATAGGACATACTGGTACATCCAAGGTTCGTTAAGGGGTTGAAGCAAAATCAAACATATTCATACAATATTTACAACACTGCTGTGCATTGAAAATTGAGGTACATGTGAAGGGGATTTCAGTCTGTATGCATTTTTTATTGAAAGGCTATTCAGTTTTATATACTTTTATACTTGATATAGTATTCAGTATTAAATACAGTACATTCATTTTAAAGTTCAGTTTCAGTGGATGGAAACATTCTTGATCGCACCCAGAGCCTAAAAAACTGTATAAACTCAAAACCTATCACAGCTTATATAAATCCAGATCAGTCAATAACCATTTCTGTACTATATAAAACAGCAGAAAAAAATCTCTCTATTAACCCTAGGTTTTGCTGCACTGTATTGATAGGGATAAAAGTCTGTTTAGTTATGGCAGCAAGATAAGGTCAGCATGGGGTTTCATCCACTGAATTTTCAGATCTTGCAGCATAATATGCTAACGGATAAGATTTATAATTTACTTACACAAGATTGGACAACCATTACCATCATAAACCAGATTCTTCAAAAAAGCGTCAACATCTTGCATAAAACTGCTAGAAAATGTCTTAATGTAGTGACCTGTTCCAGATTGTGTCTGTCCCTTTAAGTACCCCTGAACGGTGAGTAGCTCCTGCACACTACAACTCACTCCCTAGGTACCCATCTATGATTATACCTCTCATTAGTGAGCTTTAGATATCCACTTACAGTCACATCCATTTTGTATTTAATACATTTCTCATGTGTTTCTCATTTGCTGTTTTCAAGCACTATCTACTGGTGAAAATGCATGGTTTATAATCACCTTACACTGTGAGAGACTGAAGGGGTGAATATTCATTTGTAATAATATAGTCAAATCATAAATGCTATTACAGAGGGGTGTGTGGGAATATGGGTGGGGAAAGGGCGGTGAATATTTATTTGGAATAAACACACAGTTTAAGCACTTATGCCGCCAAAGAGAGGTGGGCAGAAACATGGGTTTAGAAATAGAGTGAATATTAATTTTCTGCACTGCATTATAAGTGTCAGTCTGCCTGAGAAGGATGTTCATTCTCAGCCACTTAAAAAAGGTGTTTATCATCTCATTTAGTCTAATATGCTTAGTGTCCTGTAAGGTTGACTGAACAGAGAAATGCAAGTTCACAATGTCTGACAGAATGCTGCTCTGACCTGACATATGTCTCTAGCAGATGCTGCTAAACAGAGGTGGCAGAAATATGGGTGGAGGAAGGGGGTGAATATTGATTTACAATTTCCACACAGTTCAATCACTGATTCCAGCACAGAGGGATGGGCTGGGGAAGGGATGAATATTTATTTTTCATTAACTGGCAAGCAAGTGAATATTAACTTTGGGGGCTTACAGCACAATACAAGACAATGGGGCAATGTACTGCAATAAAATGTATATATCCTAAAAGGACTATCCAAGCCCTATTTCAGCATACCATTATAGTATGCAACTAGGGCTTATTTTTGGAGTAGAGTTTACATTATAAGCATACTCCAAGACAGCCAAAAAAATTCTGCTAAGGCTTATTTTCAGGGTAGGTCTTGTTTTCAGGAAAACAAAGTTTCGTATCACCTTGTAAGGACAGATACTCTTAAAGGTGTTCTATGAGCAAAAAGGTATGCTTTATCTAGTGTACTCTGTCAGGACTTTAACGGGGCAACTGACATAAATCAATGTGCGTGAATTGCATCTGCTAGAGATGTCAGGTCAGAGCAGCGTCCTGTCAGACATTGTGAACTTGCATTTCTCTGTTCAGTCAACCTTACAGGACACTGACCATATTAGACTAAAGAGATGATAAACACCTTTCTTTAGGTGGCTGAAAATGAATATCCTTCTCAGGCAGAGAAGAGAATATGTCTGTCTCTCTGCTCTTAACGTGGCCCATCCTAAGGTGGGAGGCTCACTACTAGATGGCAGTTGCCATCTTTAAAATCCTACTAGGCCTTGCTCCCACCTAGCCAGAATCCTACTCCACACTGATGAGGGGCAACATCCTGTCTGTGGATGGATACCTGGCCTTGGTATTCCCTTGTCATATCTCTAAACTTATAAAAGAGTTGGATATTGACTAAAAGGGCCACTTAATATGGTGGTTATGGTGTTCTCCACAAGGAGCCACCCCTTGGCTGGGTCCTTCCCTGGAGGGATATATGGCTAGTCCTGTGTTTGAGACTCCTAACCGAGGCTCCACAGAGTCTATTTGCATATTCATAATTCCCAGGGGGCAATGCGCCTAGGAATTCACTGTGCATGAACGCTTTAGCCAGCTGCCTGCAGTGCTTTCTTGGACTGATCTCCCTGAGATCAGTGAATGCTTTGTGATGTTGGTCTACTAGGCCTTGCTCCCACCTAGCCAGAATCCTACTCCACACTGATGAGGGGCAACAACACCCCGAAACAGCTGTCTGTGGATGGATACCTGGCCTTGGTATTCCCTTGTCATAGCTCTAAACTTGTAAAAGAGTTGGATATTGACTAAAAGGGCCACTTAATATGGTGGTTATGGTGTTCTCCGCAAGGAGCCACCCCTTGGCTGGGTCCTTCCCTGGAGGGATATACAGTGTTGGCCAAAAGTATTGACACCCCTGCAATTCTGTCAGATAATACTCAGTTTCTTCCTGAAAATGATTGCAATCACAAATTCTTTGCTATTTTTATCTTTATTTAATTTGTCTTCAATGAAAAAAACACAAAAAAATTGTCCTAAAGCCAAATTGGATTTAGTTCGACACCAAACATAAAAAGGGGGTGGACAAAAGTATTGGCACTGTTAGAAAAATCATGTGATGCTTCTCTAATTTGTGTAATTAACAGCACCTGTAACTTACCTGTGGCACCTAACAGGTGTTGGCAATAACTAAATCACACTTGCAGCCAGTTGACATGGATTAAAGTTGACTCAACCTCTGTCCTGTGTCCTTGTGTGTACCACATTGAGCATGGAGAAAAGAAAGAAGACCAAAGAACTATCTGAGAAACCAAATTGTGAGGAAGCATGAGCAATCTCAAGGCTACAGGTTCATCTCCAAAGACCTGAATGTTCCTGTGTCTACCGTGCGCAGTGTCATCAAGAAGTTTAAAACCCATGGCACTGTGGCTAATCTCCCTAGATGTGGACGGAAAAGAAAAATTTACAAGAGATTTCAACGCAAGATTGTGCGGATGGTGGATAAAGAACGTTGACTAACATCCAAACAAGTTCAAGCTGCCCTGCAGTCCGAGGGTACAACAGTGTCAACCCATACTATCCGTCGGCATCTGAATGAAAAGGGACTGTATGGTAGGAGACCCAGGAAGACCCCACTTCTTACCCCGAGAAATAAAAAAGAAAGGCTAGAGTTTGCCAAAACTTATCTGAGAAAGCCTACAACATTTTGGAAGAATGTTCTCTCTTTTTGGGCAAAGGCATCAACATAGAGTTTACAGAGAGAAAAAAAGAGGCATTCAAATAAAGGAACACGGTCCCTACAGTCAAACATGGCGGAGGTTCCCTGATGTTTTGGTGTTGCTTTGCTGCCTCTGGCACTGGACTGCTTGACCGTGTGCATGGCATTATGAAGTCTGAAGACTGCCAACAAATTTTGCAGCATAATGTAGGGCCCAGTGTGAGAAAGCTGGGTCTCCCTCAGAGGTCATGGGTCTTCCAGCAGGACAATAATCCAAAACACACTTCAAAAAGCACTAGAAAATGGTTTGAGAGAAAGCACTGGAGACTTCTAAGGTGGCCAGCAATGAGTCCAGACTTGAATCCCATAGAACACCTATAGAGAGATCTAAAAATGGCAGTTTGGAGAAGGCACCCTTCAAATATCAGGGACCTGGAGCAGTTTGCCAAAGAAGAATGGTCTAAAATTCCAGCAGAGCATTGTAAGAAACTCATTGATGGTTACCGGAAGCGGTTGATCGCAGTTATTTTGGCTAAAGGTTGTGCAACCAAGTATTAGGCTGAGGGTGCCAATACTTTTGTCTGACCCATTTTTGGAGTTTTGTGTGAAATGATCAATGTTTTGCTTTTTGCTTCATTCTCTTTTGTGTTTTTTCATTGAAGACAAATTAAATGAAGATAATAATACCAAAGAATTTGTGATTGCAATCATTTTCAGGAAGAAACTGAGTATTATCTGACAGAATTGCAGAGGTGTCAATACTTTTGGCCAACACTGTATGGCTAGTCCTGTGTTTGAGACTCCTAACCGAGGCTCCACAGACTCTATTTGCATCTTTAAAATCCTGTCAGAGTACACTAGATAATGCTTACGAGTTTGCTAAATAAAGGTACCGTATATACTCGTGTATATACCGAGTTTTTCAGCACAAAAAATGTGCTGAAAAGTCCCCCCTCGGCTTATACACGAGTCATATACCATCAGTGGTGTATACAGGGGCCCCCCTTCCCCTTGTTGTCAGCCACCTGTAAAGAAAGAGATCGTTATACTT